>JAVLVB010000319.1:1080369-1101291 GCA_032876305.1 Orestias chungarensis
TATATATATATATATATATATATATATATATATATATATATATATATATATATATATATATATATATACATACATGTCTGCAGGTCAACATGCAAGCATAAACTAGACATATGTTTGCTTTTCTTATTCTTAGTCGGACTTGGTTCTTTTATTACATTATAATATGAAGCAAGCTTGTGGTTTTTACTTCTTGTTTTGTAGTTTGTTGCTGGAACTCGTGTTTCCAGGGCTATAAACATATTTTGGCTTAGTGTCTAATTCAACATCCTGTTTAATGCCCAATAAGGATGGTATCTCTCAAATTGCGAGTAATATCTTTAAGGGTCCAGTCTAATGATGTAGGTTGGACCAAATTTTATATTTGTATAGTAATATAGCACAACTGGAACAACATTTTTTTAACAGACTTATTGTCATTATGAATCTTTCTGTTTCCATATATCAGAATATTTCAGACATGTCTGTTGTTTAAGGATGATGCTATGTCTCACATTTAGTGTGAGAGCTGATGTTCTCTTCACTTTCCCACCATATTACAGACAGAGAAAACCTTGTGTCAGACACCGACTACTGTAGATAATTTTGTGGTTTTAAGAGCATCTAAATGGAAATGCAAAGATCATAACTCACAGGTAGTTCACATTGATTATGCAAAAGTTGTTTTTTTTCACAAAAAGAAAAAAAACTGTGCAGACACAGGTTTTGCTTTCACATTTATGATCTCTTCTTAAATGTGCGTAGACAATAAGACCAGTTCAAATTCTGATGCATTACGCAATAATTGTTAATAGGACCAACTATAGAACACCACAAAACTTCTAAGTTTTATTTGACTCATATGAAAGATGCATGTGTGGTAATATGCACATTTTCAAAGTATTTCCTTTTTTTTTACAACTGAAAACTTTTCATAGGCGCTCTACATTGGTACATTTCCATTTAATCTGATACACCTAAATAAAATTGAGTAAAATTAAATGCCCCCATACTCGAGCTCGCTGGAGGAAAATGCTGACTAAGTAAGCATTGTTATGCACTACACAAATGTGGCCTATTTAGAAAACAGAAAAAAGAAGGCAATTATGAAAATAAATCCATACAACACAGATTGTTTAAATTTAATCAAAATCATATAGGGAACTTGTCAAATGGGACAACAACTTGATTCCCATTTCTCCACTATTCCAATGGTGAAGCAGGATGATTGTGGCAGCTTATGTTATATACGATGAAACAGGAGGTCCCAAAATTTCAGCTGACAGACCGTGGAAAGTTGAGAGGCAAGTTTAATGAAAAAAATAGTGCAAATATAGATCCAGAGGGCGAGGATGGTGAAGAGGAGGCTGTAC
Source organism: Orestias chungarensis (assembly GCA_032876305.1). Lineage (NCBI taxonomy): Eukaryota > Metazoa > Chordata > Actinopteri > Cyprinodontiformes > Cyprinodontidae > Orestias > Orestias chungarensis. Next base: position 1,081,719 of record JAVLVB010000319.1, read on the forward strand.
GTGAGGCGCTGTAGTGGACAGGTAGTGCAGAACTCTCGGAGGAGGATCTTGTGGAGGTAAGTGGAGCAGATGCAGTCCGGATGGTAGTCTTCTGAAAGGGTTTTCTGTCTTTGCTGGTTGCAGGTTTGACATCAAGGATTTTGTTCACGTAGGAGATGAACCACAGGAACCGAGTACTTGGAGCACACACAAGAGAAATTATTTGGGACTCGAGAGGAGGATTCACAAAAACACAGGTAAACACGAAAAAAGGCAACAGGAGGACTTGGTTGTGCCTTTAGAGGTAACACTCAACCAAACAGTGACTGCAGGGCCGCTCACTTTATTCTCCACAGGCTCGTTAAGAGGATTGGCAGCACCTGGGCACCCAGGAGCTGCCAGTTTAGCAGCTCCAACACCAGCAGCCTCCTATATGCCACCTGGTGAGACAACAAGGTGGACAACACTCACAACCAGCCAAAACACTCCATTCCCTGACAAAGTAATGTTGTCAAGAAACATGATATCAATACGGACACGTACCGGATATGTGCTTTCAATATTCTGGTGCTGTCTGTCTGCCAGACAGCTGAAGAACAGGAAACAGTTGAAGGAAATTGAGCTTGATTATGGTGTGGACTGGGGAAAAGTATGTAAAACAGGTAATGAATTAAACCAATAGGAGAGAAGCAGAGTGGTGTGAAATGCAGACAGACGGGACTGAATCATGACAGCTTAATGCTGCAGAAATGCTTTTCTTCACCAGGAGGAAGAAAGTCCTGAGTAGTTTGGAAGATAAATGGAAGTAAAAGAAAAGATATTCTGAAGGAAAACCTGTCTGAATATTCAAAAGATTTGCAGCCGTAATATAGCAAAAGGTGTCAATACTAGTACTTTACAAATCTCCAAAATAATCTTTAAATTTTTAATCTGAAACAAAAATAGGAAGACTCCTAATGAGTAATATTCAACTTTGTCGGAGTTTTCTATTTCTAAATTGGCAGATTTTCTCATAACATTTTGCATTATTACCAGCATTGACTTAATTTCATATCAGCTCTTCCTCACATGGAGTAGTTTTTTACACTAAAGCTCCGCTGATTGCCACAACCTGAAATGACAGAGAGCTTTTCCATTTTGCCTCAGAATTTGTTTTGTGTGAAGAACCTTAAAGTTTTGGTTGCTCAGCAGTTCGGAGAAAAATTGTCCTCCTTTCTCACAGACTCGTACAAAAGGCCAAAAGGGCTAGCGAGCCGTGCAAACACAAACATGAGTGATGTTCTCCAGCTGCTGAAGCCGCTTTGTGTGTGAGCAAACCAGTGTTTTCTACAATCATTTTTAAGTTAGATTTTTTTTTTGTCTGTGTAATGAATGAATTTATTCTTGTTCTCATCCAACGCATCCTTTTTTACCACTGACTGTTTATAATAAAGGAAGCTTGCAAAAAACATCCACCAAACTCAACTGGCAACTAATAACAATATACATTTGATTAGATCAAAACTACATGTATAAAGCTAAAAGAAGTCAAATTTGCATAATAATAATAGTATTCATAATACTAAAAGTGATAGGCCCTATCAGAATCTTTAAGGCATTTAGAAAATGTTATTGCTGCCTGATTGTACTATAAAAGCCATAGAGTATGTGATTAGTTGTGAAGCTTTTTAGAGGATAAGGGAATAAAGATGTTCTTTTCTGAAAATTTCTACTTTTTCTCTCTCGTGGACTTTTTTCTTCTGAAACCCACCTTAATGTTGAGTAAAATTTGCGATTCTTCTGGATAAAGCGTTTTAACTTCCAATAAGAAGCAGATAGTATGAATCTGCTCGGCCTAAAAATATTAATATAACTCATGGTATGATATTATTTTTCGTGAGCAGTGGCCTCCCTGAGCTAGTTTCGAGATAAGCCCAGACAGTCACGCGAAGTCAGGGGACTTTCCAGAGACCTCTTATCTAACTCTTTTTACTGTCCTGACACATAAACCCTTACAACATTGTCTTTGAATCTAGAAGCAAACAGAGCAAAGTCCAGCGGGATTCCCTTTACCAGCGCAGTAAACCAATTTGTTTGTGGTGGTTTGAAAGTGGGGGTGAGTTTTACTTTCAAATCCTATAAACGTTCTCAAAAGCAGCAACAAGCAGGTTCAACAGATACTAGGGAATGTTTAATTTACATCATGATAATCTGCTAAATATTTTTTTGATTAGGAGGACACAAAAGGTCTCTGAAAAATCAGGAGCATAACATGTGTGACACCCAAAAAGTACTTTAACTGATATTTAATTTAAAGTGCTTTGCTATATTAAAATATCTACAGCAGGACTGTAGAGATTAAGCTTGCACAGGACAAAGTTATGTTTAGATAATGTAGCTTGCTTTGTATGAGTGGGACTACGGTTCCAATTGGACTGTCACCAAACCTGTTAATGATCCCTTTTATGTCTAAAAAAATGATGAGACCGGTTCAGCCTATGATTTAAGCGTCAGCTAAAAAAAAGAAATGTAAACCACTGATTGACATTAGCAGACACCAGCTGTGTTTCTCTATTCACAACAACAGCTGAGTTTTTCTTTTTCTTTCTCCTTTTGACTGCATTAAGTGTAAACTGAGACGAGGAAACATGAAACAACAAATCCCTTTAGTCCTGTCTGTGTGTATTAAAGTGAGGGGGAATTATTTTAGGGAGGGTGCCTTGTTGGCAGAAGCCCTGCTGATTTGTTGGCCCATAGCTTCAAATTCCTGTGGAGAAAGGAGAAGGAGGACGACAGTTGTGAAGTAAGAGGAGCAGAAAGGAAATATTGTGCAGTGAACATAAGATGTAGCACATTCACACCTTGGGATAGTGATTCTGTTGCATAAATGGATTTACAAGGCATGAAGCAATACACTGATTGTTACTCAAGATCTACCCACAAGAACGATAAGGTATTAAATTTAACAGACAGTAAAAGTCCCAAATATTTTTGCATCAAAGTGCTTTATGGCTTAAAATATAATAATATATTTAAAAAATCATAGATTTACCAGGTTTGGTCCTACAGTGAGTTGTGTCCAGTCACATCGCAAAGAGAATACACAACACACAAACAGATTTCATTCATAAACTGTCAGATGTCAGACCGGAAATCTCACTAAATCTCTCGAGATTAAACCGGAGTTCAGTGTAAATAAACATGGCTGACAAGAAAAGCAATAGCGATAGCTTGCAGATTATTATATTCTAAGAAAAGGCAGTGGCTAAATGACTGGAGCCAGAAAGAGCAGCGACTTTACTTTGTCCACTGCATTTTAGCTCCTCTCTGTGTTTCGTGACTTCGATTTCTGAATGGCTACCTGTTATATTCAACAGGCTGCATGCTCGTTTTCTTAGGAAACACCCTGAGTTATCAGAGCAGGTCTGATGTGAATTTAGCGGATTGGATAACTCCTAACACCCCACACAGCGGGACTATATCATAAAGCTTTATTTAGAGCCATCATGATAATCGGGGGATCCTTAAAATTGCCAGAAGGGAAAGATCAGGTCAATAATTGGCATAATTTTGTTGCTAAGTAAACAGCAAGACAAATATTGTTCTTCATAATGATGCCTGATATTTTAGGACAAAGAGGGTTTCCATTCAAAATAATTTTTAAAGTACCTATTTGTTTTTCTCAGTCGGTTTTCGTGCATTTTAAAAAAATCATCATCATTTGGAAAGCAATAACTGCATTACTCAACAGCAACAACAAAAAAAGATTTAAACAGCAAACAACATCAATTTCATTGAAACATTAGTTTCTATCTAAAAGTCCTTTATTTGTTACCAGTAAATATTTGTGTCAATAAACGTGTGATATGACAACACCTTGCTTCATTGTGTCATGTTGACAATATAATATTACAGTCTGGAGGGATGTTCTGATTAAACTATGGCTACAGTTTTAATGACAAGTATTGATTTTTGCAATTATAGAAGATCAATGGCAAAAGACTGAACAAGATTCATATTTACATTCTTATTGTGTTTTCTTGATGAACAATGTAATTGTGACGCAGACCACGAAGAAAAAACGCAAAAGTTCAAATGGTAACACCACAGCGTCCTCTTTGGGAAGAACTATACATGCACTGCTGTAAAAATTACAGTGCAATCTTTCTACATATACTCACTTTCAAGTCTTTGGGGACACAGAGTCTCATCCGCATCACAAAGAATACCCTCCGTGCTAATGCAGCAAAAAATTGTGTTCTTTGTCTTGTCCAGCATCTGCAGGCACCTGCTGTGAAGTCCTCACACACTGCACCCATGGCAGCCAGAAAGGTCATCTTTGTATGTTCGTAGTGGCCATATACATTCCATCTCCATGCTTAGAAACATACCCCCGTGGGGTTAAGAGTGAATACAAGGATGAAAGGAACGCCATCACAATCCTGTTATGGGTCACAAACAATTGTCTGATGATTATAAAACAATGAATTCTGCCTCTTCCTCCAATGTTGCCTGATCAACATGACAAAAGCAGAAAAAAAAATGTTGGAAAAAGCAGTATATAACCACTTGAATTTACAACAGTTACATAATGATTTAAAGATTAAACAAGAATTTCTTCCTCAGAAGATGGAGAAGTTTAGTTGGTTGGTGGGGCTAGCCCCGAGTTATGAAAGAACCGCCTCTTTAGAGCATGATATCTAAAAAGATAGTTGTGCCTAAGCATCCCGCTGCTCACTAGGGTGTTGGGGATGTAATAAGGACTGTCAGAAGAGAGTCTCTGATGGTCATTGTACACAAAACTACCTTTAACCTCCTTCTTGACATTAACGACCCGAATGACCTTAATCAGATTAGTCCAGTGAAATGTACAAGACGCATGACTTAAAACATAGCCTTTTCCTAATATACTGTAAGAGCGGCACATACCTGGGAAAATATATAATAAAAAAGATAGGAAAGAAAAAAAATTGAACCGCTTAAAACAACACCAACAATACAAAGGGGATATCCTGTTTTTCCAGAGCCCCACTCCTCTCAGAATAGCACAGCATGCCAGGGAGGTTGTTATTGCCCTTATCACAGCCTGCATTATGGTGGTCTGTGTGACAAAGAAACATCACGCATAGTTTTCTCCCCTCGCTTTAATAACAAAGCCTGATCCACTACACGGTGCTGTGTTCTGTTGGTATCAATCTTATTGCCCAGCTGCACTGTCCACCTTAGTAAGATAGAGTATCTCAATCAGCGCCTTGAGCTAATGTTACAGAGACCACGCCTGCAACCTTATCTCCATCTCACATGTGGCGGAGGGGTTGTAATTTTCCTGACATGTACGGACACACACTTATCACTCAATCGTATGGCTTCTATTTCATTAGTGCAGTGGCATTTGAGAAACATTTGTCGGTGTCAAACTGTTTTCCCCAAGATTCACAGCATTTTAGGTTGTGTCAGTCGTTTTTAAGAAGCTATTAACCTCCCCAAAATAATTTCACATTTTTGTGGATGCATCTTATAGCCTTCTGACCATCCTAGGCATTTACAGCAATCACAGATTTCTCAGACTCAGCCTTCGGACAACAAACCTGCAAACTTGCACATATACGACACCTTCACACGTCGGTTGCACCCATATCTATGTCACTCCCACTTTTCAAATCCATACTCATTGACATTTTGGTATGCAGGAGCACCTCAAGCTCGCAGAACACAGCTTTAGATGGAGCAGCTGCAGCTGTGACCATGTGTGTGTCGTTGGCATGCCTCGCTCCATAAGTAAACCCACGCTTTGTGTATCTGTGGCATGCCATCAAGCTCGAGCCGGGGCTTTCGTGCACTTATGCAGAGGTCAAAGTAGGCTTGACAGGAGGTTGAAAAGTCAATGGTCCAAACAGCAAGGTCAGAACTTTCAGCTGTAGGAAAGTACAGGCAGATGGTGTCAGATTGGACTATTTAGCAACTTTATTGGTTTTAAGTAAATAGACTTTAGTATTAGAGTCGGGTGTAAAGATTTGTTTAATTCCTGTATGTTTTATTTTAAATTTCTGTTGCCTTATAATTTAGCAACACGTTTACAAAATGGATACCCACCTACTAAAACCATGAGTCAAACGGTTTAAAACACTGTGGTGTTTTTACATGTTGACATTTTGCTTACGTTTGGGAAATAATACACATCCGTTTATTTAAAGAATAATTCTGTTTGAGGACAAATTATAGGTTTGAATTTCTAAAAAGTCAGACTCTTTATTACTTTGAGAATAAATAACTTCAACCAAACTGTTATAAAACCACAAACATCATAAGATAAACAGTGTGAACACACTATGGTGGCATTTATCTCAAAGACAAGACATATATTGTGCGACGTCCCATGTGCGATGTCTAAAATGACTATATTGTGACTATTGAGTACGCATTTCCAAAACAACCACTACCCTCAGTTTCTTTCAACACTCCCACATAAACAAGTGGCACAATCCTTCCAACAAATTAAAAAAATTACAGTACAGATAGTAAACAAACAGGACTTTTGAAAAGAAAAAAAACGGAAGAGAGATATCAGCATTTCTACCTCAAAATTACTTGGGTTTTATCACAGCCACTGATTGCTGATGTGAAACGGCCCTTATTCAGACCTCACTGTTGTTTATTAGCTAATTATTAAATTAATCAGAAAGTTATATAAGTTACATTTTAACCTATGATTTTGTGAGTATGGTTATGGAAGTAATTTTTATGATTTGGTCATAGTTTTTAAAGTAATGGCGTTATTATTGATGGGATCCAGCAAAGATATTTAAGAGGCTTTCATGTTAATCACAGCTTTAATGCAAAAATATTCTCTGAATATGTCTTAATATGAGATTACTCAGAAATACAAACTTAAATGTTTTATATATACATGATCATGTGACAGATCAACGTCAATGAATAAAGTCACAACTTGTCCTGAAATGAAATGCCCCTTATCTGGAGTAACAAAGCCCTGTTAACCTCAAACACGATTGTCAGGGTTTATTAGTAAGAATTTCATATGGGTTTGCCAAAAAATATTGGGAAAAAGTTTAAAACATTGTTAGTGGGGAACTAGCAGTTTTGACTGTGGCTACCTGTGACCCACACTTAGAAGGTAAAATGCAATTTATTCCATTTCCAAAACCCAAATGAAGTGTGGAGAAATGTAAAGGATGGATCAAGGCCTGCAGCTGACCTCATGAGCAGCCGAATCCACCAGTGCTCGACAGAAACTACCATGTGTTCGTCTGTACAAAGGTAACTGCAAGTAAATCTCCAATTTTTTGCGTGCCTAATGGTTAAATCCAACATTGAACCATTATAGATTCACAAGCATTTGTATGTACTACTAGGTTATTTTCTTACACACCTAACATTTTGCTACTCCTCATTCATATCGTCTGGCAGTTAAAAGTCTTGGGCTTTAATAATGATTCCTCGATTTCTTCACTTTAATGTTGGCTGAAAATACAGAAACATTTAAAAGTTCACTACAGCTCCCATTTGTGTTTGTTCTGTCACAGGTTAGCTCTACCCGAGTTATATTAATTATGAAGAAAAATAAATAAAAATGACTGCTTGGTTTTCAAAAGAAAAATGCTGTGTGCTGTTTTTAGGAGTATCATGGTCACAAAGACTTAATAAATTAGAAACTAAATAACTGAGAAATTTAAGGTGAAACTTTTAATAAGTTATTTGCAGTAATTAACAACTAAGTTGTTTTTGTGTATATCTCCCAAGGGGCAAATGCATTTCTTGGCACTCTTCTTTCCCAGTTAAGTGGCGTCTAGCAGTTAAAGGTCTTGCAGGACATGCATTTTAGATGCTAAAGTACGTATGAGGGGGAAAAAAAGAAGTGAGAGTAAATGATAGATTAGTTGCTACTTCTATGATCTTTACAAAGAAAATTGATTTGACCATAATGCCGGCTATTTTTCATTTACTTAATATGGCTTGTACTATGTAAAATCTTGCCAAACCCAGGTAACAAAAAGCAAGTTCTTGAGGAGAACGGGTTACTTATGGTGAGGTAGCTTTCTTACTCAGTGGATCTTAATTGGCCTGGTGCAATGCCAGGACACTATGTGAGAGTGAAGCTTCAGGACTGTCGGTGCCAGCAGAACAGCCAGGCCGCCGGAGGAAGAACTATTGTTCTTGGCACGTACCGAAGCGACCAAATCCAAACACCCAGATGGACTCCAGCAGGCTCCAGCAATAATACACGCACCGAAGAAGAATAGAGGTCAGCTCAGGACACACTCACACACACACACACACACACACACACACACACACACACACACACACACACACACACACACACACACACACACACACACACAATAAAACCATTGTGGGCCGTGGACTCCAAAGGAGTTTTCCTGCTTGCCGAGGTTTTCTAACTCGGCTAGGTAAAAGATAATTCACAAGAATTTAGTTAGAAATTGAATGTGAACACAAGCAGATATGATGCCTCAAATCAGATTAAGTGTATGTGGTCAGAGTATGCATGATAGTATACACATTTAAATGACCTGCTGTTTGGAGCCCCTCAGCTTCTGCTTTGTAAAATTGACAATCTCAGGTTGTCCTTTACTGGCCATCAATTTATTATGATTTACTTGTAGTAGTGCAAATGTCTAGACGACTGTGATCTGCAAATATACTCATATTTCCGATGTAACCACAAATTTAAAAAAATCGTGCAAACTCAATACAAATGTGCCACCCACACAAAATCACACACTTATCCGCACATCACCCTCTAATGTTTCTTTCACAAACACTGTGAAAAAAACACAATGCCAACTCTGCTTCAGTCTTCAACATACATGAGCATTAAAGGCATTTACATTTAATGTGTATGCTGGCTTTAACAGACATCTTTCTCTCTTTCTCTCACTCCCTTCTGCTCTGTCAGTGTTTCTCTGAGAAAAACAAAAAAACCAACAGCAGCCATAGCGACAAAGAGCAAAAGAAGACCGGGCCCAGGCCTGTCACCTTTTAGAGCGTCCTGATTGGTCGAAGCCCTGCTGTGTTAGCTTTGTTGCCGTGTGGACGTCGAGGCAGGCGGTTCCATGAGCATTGAGGTGGACGTAGAGCCGTCTCAGCAGTCCTGTCAGGTTGGATTTACACTCTAAGCTGAAAGCTGATTCTTCCACTCTGTGACACATTCTGGGACCAGAGAAAAGGGGAAAGCTTATTATTATGGTGTATGTTACTTATATAAGTTGCATTGTATACTTTATTTTATTGTCTTTTGTAAAGTATTCATCAATTCAAAGGAGGAATAAGGTCAAGGGATTGATATCTTCCTCAAAGTAAGCCCTAATTTGTTTTGGTTGAATCTCTATTTCAGAGATCTTGTTGGGATTGAAATTTGATTCAAACAGTAAGAATCCACTAAACTGAATAACAAGTTGTTCCACTTGATGAGTCTGCATAACAAGCTGTACTGGAGTTACTTTGTTAAATAAATCAGTTTAGGGTCTTTTGTGAATTTTTAAAGCTTGTTTAAAGAAAACTTTCCTGACCACCCAAAATGCCCCAAAGTCTTTCCATTCTGAGTGAAACATCTGTCTTCAGAGTCTCAGACTGACTGAGTCAATTCATTATTTCTCTTGCTTTGTTCCAATATTAACCTCTTAGGTGAAGTGAAGGTTCTTTGGAGATAGCAGCTTCCTGAAGATGAAGTGGAATTGGAGCGGGCAGCTTTACCTGTCACTGGATTTTGGAACAGGTTAGGTTTGGATAATACATGGGACGGGAGAAGCAGATCTGGTAGAAATGTAGGCAAGACGTAAAAACGTGGTAGTTGGACAGAAACATGGGCAGACATGTGGAGGCAGAAATAAGCAGACATGATACATGAGCTGAATGAAGATCGGTAGTCGTAAGGCAAAAACAAGGTCAGAAACCTGGAGGCAGAAATTTGAAATGCAGAACTATGGGCTGGATGGTATCTAAAACTCCTTGGCATTTTTTTTACCTTCTGTGTCTACTTGGCTCTCATCTCCATTCGTGTGCCGTCTTGATTGCTCAAATGATCAAAACCGTCACCTAAACTGGAAAAACCATTGTCATATGAGGTTACTTGTTTTTATTTTCAGAAGAAGGGGTTGTCACTATTTTTTACTTAGGGCATTGGAAGTAGAAAACGGCCAATGTTGCAGAAATAAAATTAAAATTTTAAAAAATGTCCCCCTCATAAATATGCCCTACATTGTTTTGGTCGTAACCTGTAAAATCCTATAGTTAATGTTTTTTTAACTGTAAATTGTAAAATGTGGAAAAGTTGAAGGGTTATAAATCAATGCAGCACATACAATATAGTAGAAGTTGGAGGTATAAACTGTTGACTAACATTTCTCGTGGTTTGTATCCCATTAAATTGCTTACACATAGTGTTGCACACTATGAATTTGTGAGCATATTCCTTCATAGTGTAAAGGCATAGAATTGAAATAAATATGTATGTATTTCAATTGTATGCCCTTACACTATAAAGGAATCTACTATGTAGGCACAATGCAAAAATACAAAATCTCCAAAAATATTTTGTCTAGGTTCTAGTGGAAATATTCTAGAACACTTGAAAAAAGACTCTAATAATGCTAGCAATACATAGTAGTCGTAAAAAACACCACTAGAATGTCATGTCATTTCCTGACTCAACTATACTCCATAAGGTTGAAACAGCATTATACCACAGATTTACATATCTAAGCTTCTGTCTCGGTTATAAAAAATGTTAATGTATTGTGCTGTGTTGAAATATTGTAATTATACTCAAACTTATTTTGTGACATATATTGTTATCAATACACTGTGCACAAATCCAAACTATGTCATAATGATTTTAAGCCATATCACCCTACATCTCTAGTTATAATGGGAAGGAAAAACAGCCTCGAAATTTGTAAAATGCTTTTTGCAAATCTGAGAAGTAAAAACACAAACTGCAAAAGTCTTGGCCTGGAGTCTTTCTGCGTGAAGTTTGCTATTTATCTTGTGCATGCGTGAATTTCCTCCAGGTAATCTGGTGTTCTCTCACAGCTCAAAGCATGACATGTTTGTAGGTATTTGGCCTCAATAAATTGCCCTTTGGTGTTACTGTGTGCATGCCTCTCTTTCTTTTGTGTCTACATGTTTCTATGTGATGAAACTGGCGACCTTTTTAGGGTGTAACCCGGCCTAAATCGATGAGGAGCCACCTTACTTCATCCATCCATTCACATGTTTCCTGACAATCTTCATGGCGATGTTAATGAAAATACCTCTTGTTTGTCACTCTGCTCCTCGCTGCTTTCTCTTTGAACTTAGATTTTGGTAGGAAAAGGGCCATATGTGAATCTGCCTTCGGGGCCATTGTTAGTCATCTCCCTCTCATTTATTAGAGCCCCAAGCCCAGTGTTGATAGATGAGGTTAAAATGCAGTGAATAACTTGTGACAGTTGTTTCCTCTGTAGGAAGGAGACACACAATGAATGCCCTGGCTCTGTTGTTCCCAGACTGGGTCCAGATTGTGGCGATGACTTCCTATGAGTCCTCTGACTCACATTCGTCTGTATCAGAGATCAACAGTGTGTTGATGTAGCGGTAAGTAAAGAGAAGAAAGGTCATAATGCATTTTTGTTCTCTCTTCTTGCAGATGTAATATATGTATAGGTCTAACTTTTTTTTTTAAGTACTTTTGTCCGTTGCATGGTGTTATTTAAAATGCAGGACAATATGTAATTGAACTGTTATAGCAGATAAAGAAAGCATGACAAGATCTTCACAAGATTTAAATGCATCTAATTTGTATTGCAGTGCAAACTTTTTAGCATGTTCTTTTTAAACTGAAGCAGTGAAGCATGCCATAATAGATGCAAAGGTAATTGTGTGTAATGTGCAGACCTGTTTCACACAGCTGCACATTGTCTGCTCTGTAATTAGCAGACAAAGCAGTGACCCTAAGTGGTTGATGGATTCCCTAAGGGGACAGCCTTAGGCATTCTTACTGCATTTGGCCTGAACTTTCATCTCACTCCAGCAACTCAAAGCATACTGGCCTCACAGAAACATATTCATACACATACATACATGTATCTAAACTTTTTTTTTTTTTTTTTGCAATGGCTATCTGTGCTCTCTCTAAGAAAACCTCATAATGAACTACATTGCTGTTACACAAAGGGTACCTGAGTTAGGTGCAAAATATAATTTTACACCTTAACATTTAAAACATTATTGTAAATGTCTATATAACTTTCTAGTAATACTCTATTATGTGCAGTTTTCAGTATTAAAATTGACGGATTAGATGTCAAAAATGTTTTCATGATTTAGTAGATTCATTGGGACAGCCTGAATAATTAAATGCTGAAGGTTGTGTGTATTAATTTTATTTTATTTACTTATTACTTTGTATGTCATATGTTCTATTTTAAACTTCAATTTAATTATTTGATGTATTTATCATAACTTAGGTCATTAATTATTCAGTAAAGTAGATACGCTGTTGAAGCTTCTGAATACCTGCGTATGATGTGATTAATAGTCAGGGAAAATGTTGAAATTGTTGGAGACCTTTTTTTGTGAAAGGAGGTGTGTATCCCAGTAATCCAAACTGAATCTAATGCGAATATTGTTTGAAGGCTACAATAGAATCTCAAAGCGAGCTTTGTGTAGGTAAGTCTCTGGAAAGAGTAATTTATTTTATATAAAGGAACACAAAAAGCGTTTAGAAAGGATTACTGGATTGTTTGCAGGCAAGAATATAGACTGCCACTTGTCTTCTTATGCTAAACAGGATATACAGCTTATTAGAAGAACAGGGGATTGCAACAGTACTTTATCGCCATCCTAAAAAGAGAGCAGAAACTCATAATAACTAAATTAATATGTTGAGTAAGGTGTAGGAGGAGGGAATCACCTCAGTCCCACCTTTATTTGCACATGAATCTATTTAAAGTCAGGGTAGTGTCCTTGATTGTCTTATTCTTCATTCACTCATCCTTGTTCCAGGGTACATCTAAATTAGTTTACAACAAACTGTTTCAAATGGTTATGTGGCCATAATAACGAAAACTATTTTCTCTCTAAATGATCCATCCCTACATCCAATCCATCCACATCATTACCCCCATTTTCTTATTAGATCCTTAAATCTTTTCGAGTGGTACATGCTAGTAAAAGTAGACATTAAAAAATAGAATACACATTGATTCATGAAAATGACTTAAAATTAATTAAATATTCAATGAAGTATCCAGATTTTGTCATGTAGCTGTACACTGTTACAACCTTTAAGTGTAAGCTCTGACCCCGTTAAAAGGATGTGTATCATAGGGCTAGTTTTAGTTTTCACCTAAACTCCAATGAAGCCGAGTAAATTATCCTGGTTTGTCTATACCATCACACGGAGGTCTTCATTACTGGGTGCTCGTTTTTCTTACAGCTTTATTCCTGTGGAAACACCAGCAGTGAAATTCAGTCAAAGGTTATTAAGCCTGAAACCTAAATCCGCTTCCCATTCTGAGAAAAGTAATAAGTAAATTATACCTACAAGGTTTTTTGGGTCCACAAGGGCAATGAGGGTGTTGAATGACAAACGACTGACAACTTCACCTTCCAGTCAAACATCAAGGTTTTCTTTTGTAAGCTATTAGCAAGAAGTAAAAATGTATAAGGAACCCAAAACAGCACATCCAAATCTCATGTTGAGTAGCAGAGAGTCACTGCGGGTTTAGTGTTGGGCAGGTGCTGAGCAGTGTTAGTGAGGGTGGTGACGGATGACTTGAGAGCACAAGATCGCAGTTTACACCTGCAGGCCATGACCACATAATATCCATTTGAAACCATCTGCTGTCTGAACAGTTTTTAACATCTGCCGCCCTCAAAATCAACTCGGATGTGTTTTACTTGTAACTAAACAACTTAAAAGATCCAAATATTTTCAAATTGCTGTTTGGGTGAAGATAAATAGAGAAAAGTACCATCTTAACTGACTTAACTACTTTTATTTTGCTTGTATAGATTTATTTTGATGGTATAGATCCACATAACTCAATTGTGATAGTAACTAAGGATTTTCACAAAGTGAGGTGGGAAATATTTAGAACTTGCTATTTCTGTTCATGATGTGACAGTAAATAAAAAATTGTAATTGAAAGGATATGAGAAGTCTCTAATTAATTCCAGTGCTGTGTTTTCAGCATTGATTGTTTGTAGCTGAAAATACACTTGCAGCAAGTAAAGCAATGCTGTGATTTTGTTTTTCATTGCAATGACATAATAGCAGCTTACCGCCTGTCTCTTAAAACTTTAACCTAGTGGTTCTACCCTGTCTGCCACCATACCTGTAATTAATGTCTTTGTTAAAACGTGTTGCAGTAGTAGTGCAAGTTGTGAAGAACAACAGATGGATCAATAGAGGTGTTAGTCACCAAGGAGACGGAAAACAAGCTGGTATAGATACTTTAAAAATCCTTGATAACTCTAGGGAAAAACAAACATGATATTTTTTATTTAAGTTTTTGACATATATGAAAAACCAAATAAAAGGCTTCAGTCACTGAAGTGGTTAATCAAGTGTTAACTGAGACAGATTAGATGGGATCAACTATGGAAAAGAGTAGACTGCAACATTGAAGCTTGACTAAGCATTATGACTGTTTCATTGTTAAAAATATAACATGAAACCAGTTTTACTCATCTAACTCCTGACCTTTTCTAATTCCATATGATCTTTTCGTGTGGGACAAGGATATTTATTACGTTTTATCTCTTCATTGCATCATGAAAGACATAATTTTCTTTTCTTTCCTTTTTTTTTGCAACAATCAGCAAATAATAACTTAGACTTTAATGCTTAACATAGAAACGGCAGCATTTTGTTATAGGAGTGAATGGAACGCTTTTCAAAGACAAAAAGCATGGGCTGCATTTAGTCTTAGTAGTTACATTACACTCATAAGCTTTCCAAATGAACATTTTCTGCTGAGGGAGAAGTCACCATGTGGGCGTAGGACCAGTTTGTTTACTGCTCTCTAATATAAAACAAGGCAGAATAATAAAAGAGTTGTAAATGCCTTAAAAGGAAAGCATTAATATAAAAGGTAATTCATTTGCAAAAGCAGAAAAGGATGTTGTTATATAAAGTTGCAGTCTGTGAGATGATAATCAATTATTAAATGAATAAAACCAAATAAAAAATGTATTCTTATAAAAAATGGTGCTCCTTTTCATCCTCATGGAAAAAGTCTTGGCCTTCTGCTATTAAATAAATTCCTTTTTTAAATTATTCTCAAGACCATTATGTTGTTCCATAGGGAGTCTGTTAGGGGTCAAAAATTCATTACAAATAGGAAAATTAACTGTTTGAGCTGTACAAGTTGTTGTATGTGAGGATGTTTTATTATGTTAAGATTATTCCAAAGATACTTAGCGCATCTGATATTTCAGATGACACTGCTTAGCCGAGCTACAACATGTTTACTTTTACATTTTGTTTAAATATTCTATTAAGTTTTTTGTTGAAAGGATATTTTTCAGAACTAAAACACACAAAAAGATACCATTATTTATAATAAAATTTTATATATAATAAACAACGTTTGGATTCCTGTGACTGATTTCCCTGTGTAAAGCAACCATTTTTAATTGCTGAACAAAATTATTTCTATACCTACATCTATCTTTGGATTCTGTTCTTTGTGGAGGGGATGATTAGAAGCTTATTGTCTCTGCCTGCAATTAATTTCTCACATACTTGATTATTCTAAGCAAGATAACAACTCTCTCAAATATTCATCATGATTTTGTTCATAATTACTTGATATTTAGTTAAAAACTGCTTGTGTTTACTTTTTTTAAAATAGAAATATCCATTGTATTTTTAGGTAATTTATTTTGATCTCCCAAAGGACTCATACCCTTCAAGTCAGACAAATGTCTGGCATAAGCAAGTTTAAATATCTCGATGGACCTTTTAATTTGTGTCTGCTTCTTCTACAATGTATGTTTGTCTTGGAATATTTTTTGCATAAAGGGGCTTAATTCCAAAATTAAGGACAAATTGATAAAGAAAAATCCTAAACAGATTGTCTTTACTTATAGATAAATAAAACTATGCCTGATTAGCTTTATATTCAGTATTTACTGGTTAGGGCTGACACAGGCGTTTTCGATTGTCTAAAGTTTGTCTCTGTATCCCTTTTGAAAGCATCAACAAGTTTGATGTATGTATGATGTATGACGTGGTTTGCATAGGTGTAGGATAATAAAAAAAGAATAAAACACAAATTTCTGTCTTTGTAAATGTGATGTTTGACTTCACATAAACACCTAATGACGGACAAAACTTCATGATTTCTTTTTTTTTCTTGCTTGTATCGTCGCTGTAGTTTCTGTCTTATAGGTAAGGCTCATTGCCAGAGGCCACTTTAAAAATAGGACATCCCCACCTTGATCCGTGTTCCTAGGAACCTGTTTTGAATGCTGTCCGCTTTTAATCCAGTAAATCCATATATCCTTTTAACACGGGTGCCACTTTAAATCCTGCTCTTAAAATGAGATCCTGTCAAGAGTCTGCGTGGGAGGTTGGTGTGTGAGAGAAAATAGAAAGTAACAAATACAAAGAGAAAACATCCAGTTCCTAAACTTGAAGCAGCTCTGTTAAGGGGGAATTTATGGATCCTAATAGCTCAAACGAGAAAACAAAACTCATAATACAGTCAGAATGTGTAAAGACTGTGCATTGTTCTTTAAATCCACAGTCATATACAGGAACCTGCCCTGGCCTGCACTCGCACACAAGGAGATGGGGCAAATTTTCAATTTTTGCCAGCTGTGTAAATCTGACTCATCATGTTGAAACCGTTCATCTAGCCCGCAGTGATTAAACCAGCTCCACTGTAAATCTTAATGGGCTTTCACTTGCCACACTAATCAGAAAACGCTTCAGGAAAAACATTTTGGTATCAAAAGAGCATAAAATCAACTGTCTAAGAGTGTGGTTGTGTAATATGGCTTTCTGGTCACGCACACTAAACTGAAACTGGTTTTTGCCTGGCAAATATAACAAACCCCCTTGCTAGAGTGTCAAATTAGCTTAAAACTGCAATGTACTTAAATCAGTGATAGATCAACCAAAATTAGTACATAATTGTGTAATGGAAGAAAATTTGTGGTTATTGTTGGTTTTTGCTATTTCAAATCTAAAAAGTGTGGTTTGAAGGTTATTAAGGGCATGTCTGCATCAGATTTGCACATTTTAGCAATTATTTTTTGTAAAATATAATAATATAAGTCAGATGGGAGGAAGAGCCTTTGTGAAGATTATCTTGAAAACACATTTAAGTCTGGACTTTGACTAGACTTTAGAGGCACTGTCCTGTTATAAGACAAACCCCCACCCCAGTCTGTTACCATTTTTTAATGTGATTTTGTCCCTGATTTCCTTGTGTTTAACTGTATCTATTTCGTGGCATCAACCCACAACGGGTATCCTGTTCCCGCATGTCTAAAGTATTATCCTGTTACCATCATGTTTCATACCTGGGACTGTGTTTATTATGATGGCCAATTTTAGATTCTTAGCCCACATGACATTTCCATGTTGGGTAAAAATTCTGACTTTAGTCTCATCTTACCAGAGCCTTTTTGCTTGATTGTTTTTATTTTTATTTATTTTTTATTTCTGTATTCTTTTTTGTTAGTGGGAAACTTTAAACTGGACTTGTCTTTTCTTTTTGTTTAACAATTAGTTTCTAAACAAGAGCATTTTTATAAAACTGCAGTGTTGACTATAAGGATACATTTCAATATGTCTTAAAAATGTTAATGCTCAAAAGCTTCAGGTTGGAGGTTGTCATTAGCTTATTCGCCTACACTAATGTAGTTATTATCGTAAGGACACACTTGCGTATAAGCCAATAGTAGCTAAAATGTGAATGTTACCTTGAATAATATGATTAGTATTTGGCCTATCAGTTGCATGGTGACTCACATTGCCTTAGTCCATTTGGAAAGTTAGATTTATGTTTTCCCTCATAATTGTATGTTATATTATATTAGTAGCAAGTCACCTTGATCTGTTCGCAACTCTGCAAACCTGTCCAAAATTAACTTTCCAAATTAACTTTTTCCATTGGAAAACCGTGAAAGGTATCAGAAAAATTCAAGTCCAATATCAAAGTCAATCTATGTATATGTAGGACTATTCTGGTATTGCACCATTTCTGGTCCAACTACTGTATATTGTGCTTTGTGGCAAATATGGAAAAACCCATCAGCTCTAAAACAATTCTAAAAACATTTTACGAGAGCAAATGGATTGGGCTATAACATTTCCCAACATCAGGTCAGTAGGGTAAAACACTCTGAGTGTAACATTGGTGATTTTGTTCAAAGTTTGAGTTGCACAGTGGCAAGTTGTGGAAATACCATAAGAGATATCAATGTACCATCTTCCATTTGGGACAAAGCACAGATTTCTCAACAGACTAAGAGTTAAATGGTGTTTCTAGCTAGAAGTATGGTGACACTGTGAAGTTTCAAATTACTTTAGAATTTTTAATTAATGAAAATTACATTGCCATAGTAGAATGATATGCAGAGAAAAATAATACCTCTCATCCCAAAATCCAGCCACAATGTATAAGAGAACAGTGCAGTGCATTGTAAAGCAAAGCATTTCTCTTGCAGGTACCAATAAGGAAAGATGAAAAAAATGTATTACTGTGATCTATTAGAGGAGGGAAAATACATGTTACTGAAGGAGGAATCCTGACATATTGTCCTTATTTCAAGATATAAACCGAAAATCCATTAATTTTAGTAACTCCATATGCATAACCTAACATTTACCCTAACCCAACCAGTTACTAGTATATATCAATATATTCGTAAGCACTGGCTTTAACCAAAGTTGAATTCTCAGCACACCTCTAAACCTCTAACCGTTAATTGTAAAAGAGGGGTCCCACCCCATTTGGACGGGGCTTTAGACGCCGTAATGCTGATCAGTCCTCAGAAAGTTAGGGAATATGCAAGAGAGGTCCTACATAGAACAGCTAAAAAAATGTGCACAACAAATTAATAAACAATGTGTTTTACTTGGAAGTGGTCCGGAAGTGTGTGGGTGGTGCAAGTGACCAGTACATTTGGTATTAGGGGGCGTAGATGGCCCGGACATTCATGTTTGGGTGGAGCAGGTGGCTTGGAAGTCGGTAGTTGGGGGCGCGCAAGTGTTTCGGAAGTGAGTGGGTGGAGCAGGTGGTGAGGAAGTTTGTGGTTGGGGTGCCCAGGTGGTCCGGAAATGTGTGGGTGGAGCAGGTAGTCAGGAAGTGTGTGGTTGAGACACGCAGGTGGTCAGGAAGTGTGTGAGTAGGGCACGCAGGTGGTCAGGAAGTGTGTGGGTGGGCCACGCTGGTGGTCAGGAAGTGTGTGGGTGGGGCACGCATGTGGTCAGGAAGTGTGTGGGTGGAGCAAGAGGCCTGGAAGTGGGTGGGTGGGGAACGCAGGTGGTCAGAAAGTGTGTGGATGGGGAATGCAGGTGATCAGGAAGTGTGTGGGTGGGGTATGCAGGTGGTCAGGAAGTGTGTGGGTG
>JAVLVB010000319.1:1101391-1113317 GCA_032876305.1 Orestias chungarensis
GTGGTCAGGAAGTGTGTGGGTGGGGCACACAGTTGGTTAGGAAGTGTGTGGTTTGGGTGTGTAAGTGGCCTGGAAGTGGGTGGGCGGGGGACACAGGTGTTCGAGAAATATGTGGATGGGGCATGCAGATGATCAGGAAGTTTGTGGTTTGGGGGCGCAAGTGGTCCGGAAGTGTCTGTGTGGAGCAGGTGGACTGGAAGTTTATGTTTGGGGGTCGCAGGTGGTCCGGAAGCATGTGGGTGGTGCAACTGGCCTGGAAGTGTATGTGTTGGACAGGCAGGTGGTCAGGAAATGTGTGAGTGAGGTCATAGGTCCGGATGTGGTGGGAATGTGCCGTTGTGCTTCAGAAGAGAATCACCTGTTCCAGAAGTGAGGTGTCACTTTTTCTTTGTGATAATAGAGGGGGCCTAATGCTCACTGGCCTTTGCAAAGGAGCTACATTTTTACTTAGATTGGATTATATTGCACACACAGGGAGCATATTTCGCATCTACGAAAGTGGGAACATTTTTTATATTTATTTTGAGAAAATCATTACTTGTTTCTGAAAAGAGGTTGTGTTTTGCATTAACCATGTGTTACATTAACCATGCACATTGCATTTAGGGTTTCAGATTCCACAGTTATTTGCTTCCAACAAAATACAAAAAGATGGTTCTTTATTCTCCAAAACGCATGCACAATGCCTCAATGAAATGTGGGTAAAGGACACTAGACCCGAGAGAGACAAAGCTTCCTTAGTAGAGCTATTCCAGGAGCAAAACTAGTTTCAAATTTACAAGCCCAAGCAAACTTAGGTTTGCAAACATTTTGCACAAATTGCTTTGTGCATCTACCCTAGTCTACTTTAGTTTGCATCAAACGGATACCTCCGCTATGATTCTCATTGGTTGTCTGCAGACACTCTACTGCAGCACCTATTCATCTGACTCTGACCTTGTTGAGTAAAGGTTTCTGGAATATGGCAGAAAAGAGTTAATGTATTGTTTTTTTCTTTTAAACAGCCTTGTAACTTTTCTCTTGTCCTGTCTTCTCCTGAGGCAAATCATTGCCCATACTAATTACATTCCAATCACTAAGACATTCTCTGGTTTTCTGAGGAATAACTAGAGCAGAGCAAAACAGTGGGTCCTGTACAGGAAGAGGCTTTTGTGGTCTCAGGACTGTCGTCATCAAGACACATGTGGTTGAAGAATTTGCAGAAGTTGATAAGTTGATTAACAAAGTAACTCCCCTAGTTTAAAACATTTCAGAAGAAAAGGAAATACAGTTACCTCAGTGCTGTTAGTGTGAGAAGGCCAGCCGCAGATTAGTCGACTTGTGGTGACAAGCTCTCAGTAACCTAACTGCAGCTACATTTGGAATTAAGGTTGATCTTCTCAGAAATGTTTTTTTAACACAGCTGCTTTATCTTTTGTTTTTAAGTGGTCCATGAGAAAAAGTTACTTGTGAAGTTTTTTCTTTGTTTCATACATAACATCTTGAGAAATTAAATCTTAAACTGAGCCAACAAATCGTTAAGGAAATTGAAGTTCAACAAAATGCAATCAATATTATAGTAACTTGAGTAACACTGATTATATATATATATATATATATATATATTTATTTTTTTTTACACCGCATATAAAGAATGTATTGCAAAAGTAGATCCATTTCTTGAAGATTTTGTAATGTTACAGCCACAAATATTACTGACTTTTTTTTTACTTTTATGCGGTTGACCAAAAAAACGTAGCAGTGCATAATTCTGAGGATAGAAAATGTTAAAAGTGTTTTTTGCATTTGTATTCACCTCCATCTCATACTAAAAGCAGGAAAAGGCTCATTAAAAGGCTGAAGAGAATGCATCAGGCCTGGCCACAGAACACAGGGAATGTTTATACAGTGTTGATGGATTTTGTTTTTGAGCAATTGTTCCACAGTGCAGTGCAGAGGTCCAGCCTCTCCTGTGATCCTATTAAGTTGTGAACAGGAACGGCAATGAGATAGATCCCCTTTTTGCCCCGAGCTAGATTTATTTCAGGCATTCTCTAAAGGTTCCATAAGAGACCATTGAAGGCTCACTTTATCTGATAGGCTGTCTACTTTTCACATGCTCCTTAACCTTGAACATCAGCGATGAACTACAGACGGTTGTGGTGTGTCTGACAGCTGAAGTGAGCATTGAGCTACCTTTTGTGTAAAGCTTTCCTCAGTGAAACCATATTTTGAAGCTGTAACACTGATGCCTAAGAAATAAATAATAATATATGTGGTGCAACACAAACTCCATATCCTGAGTTTTGCAAACTCAGACTATGTTCCTGTTGCGATGATGTAAACATGGCAGAACGAGATTGAGCAGACAACCACCACAGAGAACATGTTAGACATTTGTCTAGACTGAAGCTAAGATCCTTCCCGTCATTGTTAGCTGGCATTGAGGGCCTGCAAAACAGGAAAAATTATTGCCGTGTAAAACACACACACAATAATGGAAAATAGAAAGTAAAACACGTGTGAAGCTAAACAGTGTGCTGACACAAAAAAAAAACAATTATTTAAAATAAACTACTCACACTATTTTAAACAAAGGAATCAACAACTATTATGTTTTGTGGGTTTCTTTTTCAACACAGTAAAGGGTGATTATTATTCTTATTCTTATCAGTGGTGAGACTCAATTTGTTTTAATTCATTGACAAAGACCGTCTATGTCACTGTTTTTAGATAAACGTACTACTAATTCAGGACTCCTGCGCCATCTAGTGGATTCCAGAAGAGATTTTAATTACAATGTTTGCTTTTCGATCTGACTGTAATTAACGTTGCATTTACTTAAAATAGTTATCTGCTGACTTTTTAACTATCTTTTTTAGTTGTCTCGTTATATTAGGTCCATCCTTACACAGCTTTGAGCCTTTATAACCATCACTGCTTCCAACAAACTTAATAAATCTTTGTCAGTGTGCTTGTTCTTGGAACATCCCTGTTTGTAAAGCCTTTAACTTTTTACAAATAGTCTGTCATTGTTTTGCTTATGCAAATATAAATATCTTGCACAGTTGTTTTTCTCTAAATTAACCTTTTCAACTGGACATTACTTTTAATCTGACAAAGCATTTTAAGTAATTTAAGTAACTACATTGTAAATTTATTGTTTTTTATTTTACATTCTTGTCTATTATATTATATTATATTATATTATATTATATTATATTATATTATATTATATTATATTATATTATATTATATTATATTATAATACCAGTAAATGTAGCAACAAAACAAAAGCTGCAACTGGCTGCTATTATTAAAAGCACATAATAATACATGTAATAACAAAAAAGCAGAATACACAATATGATCAAATAATTTGTATTAATGCATTTTTTCTTAAAAATTGTATCGAATCTGTGGATCCGTGTACCTCATACTCACGGTTTCCTTTGGAGGTCACGTGATTCTACGTCCTGTCGGTGCCTGTTTCGTTGTTTAGTCGTTAAAACAGTTCCCTCTCTTTTTTTATATATATTTTTTTCGTGAAACACAAAAGCAAGCATGGAGATTGGAGCTGAAATAAGCAAGAAGATAAGAGTGAGTAATCTCGGGTTTTACTTTTAAACGCGCCGCCTCGTTTTCATAAACCTAGCCGCTGCTAGCTCAATAGCATGTTAGCTTCATCGTGTCTAGAAAGCAGGGATTTTTTAACGCTATTTTTACTGTGTAGTCTTATGTTGTCGAGTTTAGTATGTTCGATATTTTTTTTTTACTTTGCTTTTAAATAATTATTGTTTTGTAGTTTTCTATCGTTTAACTGTTTGATAATGAAGTCAAAGTAGCCGAGGTGCTAACAACATTTTATGTAGCTAAGGGTTTGTCTTGTTTCAGGCTGCTATCAAAGGCAAACTTCAGGAGCTCGGTGCCTATATTGGTAAGCACATAAAATAAGCTAAATGCATTAAACACTAGCTATGTTTATGTTATATATTTACCTTGTTTTTTCTTTGCAGATGAAGAGCTTCCAGACTACATCATGGTGATGGTGGCAAACAAGAAGACCTCCCAGCAGATGACTGAAGACCTCTCTCTGTTCCTTGGGAACAACACAATTAAGTTTACCACTTGGTATGATCAAAATCTAAACGCTTCCCTGTATTGTTTGTTTGTGTATATTCCTTTAAAAACATTTATTTGCGGTGGGTTTTTTTAGGCTGCATGGTGTTCTGGAGAAACTACGATCTGTCGCTGGAGGTAAGGAAGAAATTTATGTTTTTATTTTTAACTGTTACCTCAAAGTGTGTTTCCTGGGTGTTTTATTGATTCTCCGTATGCTTTTTGTTTTTTAGAGCCAGCAGCTCTAAGGCAGCTGCAGTCTGACACCGTAACTGTGCTTGGGATGTCATCTGTCGATGAAAATGGGAGGGCGGAAGACGGGAAGCTGCTGACTGTGTCTAGCTCATGGACCGAAGCTCCTGTGTCTAGTTCTGCTTATGACAGCAGGTACCTTGAATGCCGTTGTACACACATTTATTCTACAAATTGTTCATCCAAGTAATATAATACATGTTTTCCCATTAGGAAAGTAATGCAGGAGATGGGCTTCTCGAATGTAAGGCCTCTTGCTGAGCCTCTCCCTTTGGAAGCGGTAATTGATATTAAACCAGATATGGACGATGATCTGATTGCTGAGGAACCCATAGAAATGGGAAGCAGACGCACCCGCAGCACAGCTGGTCGGCCGATGGCTGAGATCTACAGACCTGGTCACAGCAAGTTTGCTTCTGTGAGCTCTTTGGAGATGTATCGACCCACTAAAGAATCATCAAATGTGAGACAGCAGGACAATAGGAGCAGCAGAGTATCTAGAACTGAGCTGAGCAAGGTGCAGCAATATTTTATTTTCATTGCAATACAAAAATAAGTTTAATTTTCATATGTTTTGCTTCTGTTGTGTTAGGATCTCCTCATTTAAATGCATTCAGACCATTGAAAGCTTTTTAAAAGCTTCCTTTAGTGCATTATTTTAGAAAATAACCTGCTCTAATATAGCTGCGTTAAATACATCCCCAGCATCAAGTTTGGCAAATTCCTGGTAAGGAGCCATGTATTTGATTCAAGTGTGGTGAAGCAGGGTTGCATCCAAACCTGCAGGACAGAAACTCTCAAGGACCAGTATTGGAGATCCATGCTTTAGTTTATAAGTGTTGTGATATTTAATCTTGTCTTGTGCTTGACCATTTTCAACTGAATACATATTTATTTATTGTATTTTAAGAAATGACACATCAGTGACCCTTAAACCATCATAGCAAAAATAAAAAATGTCAAAGGTTAATGTAACAGAAAGCTTTATAAATGTTGTTAAAGCTTTATCTATACGTGCTATAAAGACAGTTTGTCCACGTTTCTTTTGTTGCATAAATTGGACATCCCAAATATGTTTAAAGTGAAGTGGTTCTGTAAAGGCTATTGGCCAAAAGGCTCAGTAAAGGAGATTTTTGTTTTAGGTTCTCATCAAGGTCTTTATGGATGCTTTAATCTTAAGCTGTGGCCTTCAGATACTGTTTTTTGTCTTTAGTTGCCACTTTTGGCCTACAACATCGTTTGCCCTTGACATTTTTTCTTTAAATATGTTTGTTACAACCTTTTATGCATATAGTACTTTTTTAATCAGACCATAGTTGCTGGAGATGTTGCAAGATTTTTATTATTTTCAACAATGATCTGAGTCATCTATAAGCAGGTATTTGCCAGTACTGAGTTTCTGGTGGAAAAAAGATGGTGTGTTCTTTTGTTTAGTGACACAGAAACATACACAGCACTGGATTAGTATTACACAATCTGTACTAGATGTAATATTTTTGTCCAATTTGTCAAAGTTAGATTTGACACCAGATGGTGTTTTTACCTGCAATATTGACCTCCTGTGTGGATGTGTTTGACCAGCATCTTTTTGCGATTTTAATGATGAAAACATTCCTCTTTTCAACAGCAGGAAGAGATGTCGAGAAAAAGAAAGGCGCCCGTCATAAGTTCCGTCGTCCGAGTGAACCGAGCAGATGATGAAGACAGTGAAGATGCAGAAGACGATGAGGACACAAGTTTCGGCGGCCGAAGCCTCTCTAGCAGAGTGTCCCTGCCCTCTAAACCTGAACGAAAGTCAGTCTTACCAACTCATAATGTCGTTTAGCTCTTTACTGGAAAAGAAGCTAGGATTGTGTTTTCTCAGTCTTACATTATTTGGTTTCTTGACTTGATTGTAAAGTTTCTTTGGGGCGCTGTTTAACTTTTTCAGGCCGACTCTCCCACCAGCCAAGCAAGCCAACAGGAATCTGATACTGAAAGCCATCTCTGAGGCTCAGGACTCAGTCACCAAAACAACATCCTACCCTACAAGTATGTTTCCTTCAGCCACGCATATGAACTTCCAGCAAACTCTACAAATATTCCTTTTTCTATTACTATTAACTAATTATTGGGAACTTTACTTATAAAGTCTGGGGTTGTTATAATCTAATAGGGGTGCATATACTAAACTGTCTTGCGATTCAATTAGAATAACATTTTTTAAGCCTTTGTCCAATTGAAAACTGATTTTTGACTCAATCAATAGATGGAAGGAAATTGATAACACCAAAAATCCTGAACATTCACTGAACTTCTTCCCATTAAGTTAAATATTGCATCAGATTAACAGACTCTGCTGTTCTGGGTAAATTATTTTTAAAGCTGGTTAAATGGAGCAGGCTGAACATGGGATCACTTCTCATATCTTCATGCTTTTGTATTTATAATTTTTTAAGAGCTAGCACGCTTGTTTTATTTTTTTAAATCGATAGTGGGAAATTTGAAATCCAGCCTAAATTGGAGTAAATAAAACCTAGATTCCTTATGTAAATTTATTTTCTTTTTTTTTGCTGCACCCTTATGATGTAGGTAATGATGTCAGACATAATTTCTATTCTCCCACCCTAACCTTCACCCACAGTGCCGCAGAAGCGGATGGTTCCTGTGGCGCCTCGTACTCGCTTGGCCAGCAGCAAAGAGATGACTGCAGCTCTCCAACTAATGCACAATCTTCAGAGCCTCGTCCCCAGGGTGGAGGCGTACACGGCTGCTGACCAGCCTGCCTCCAGAGCAACAAGTATGGACAAAAAAAACAAAAAAAAAACAGCTGTCCCTTTTATATTTTTCTCATATACAAAGTAAATATTTTATGTTTTTTTTTTTTCTCTAACTATAGCAAGATCATTAGCTTCACGTCTTCAGTTAGACCCCGGGGATGCAAGACAGCAGAGGGAATACGGTAAGCATTTTTAGCCCTGTTTAAGCTACAACCCAAGCAAGGCAGAAAGCCTTGCTGTTACAGCTGTTAAAGCCGTTAATTGCTATTCTCAGTAATATATATTTCCACACATTTTTGACACTGTAAATATTGCGGCCGCACCGCTCACATTGCAATGTGACAACAATTGTTGCTGTGTCTCTACCACGGTCACATGACCAACTGTAAAACCTGTAAACACAAACCCAAAAAGATGCAAACTTAGGTTATTAATATCAGCCAACTTCTACCTATCGGGCTGGGACTGAAGTTGATGCAGCTAGATTGTTCACCATTTTTTCTTTTCTGTTTTTGTGTAAATAGGTGTTGAAACTCCTGATGGGCGCGAGCCGAAGGTCTCAGATACTCGCTCCTTCATCATGAGTCGGCCGATATTACAGGAAGGGTCTGTCCGAAATCAGCAACAAGTTCAGCCCCCACCGTTGCCGCGAACTGTCCAGGCTAGGTATGGGTGCAGAATTTGCTTTCACCATGCCTTTCAGAAGTATTCACACACACACACACATTCACACCACAGTAAACATGCAGGCAGACGTGCAAAAGAATCAAAACCTCTTCTGTGTTCATATATATCATATAAAACGTGATGTTAAATAATTGGATTTGTGTTTTATCTCTTTCATTTTATTTTGCTATGGACCATTCTTGTGAAATATTGGTTGGTTGATTGAATAAACATGTTTCTTTGTAGAATTTTAAAGAAAGAAAAAACAATTATGAATAATTTAGCAAATTGTTAAATGTTAATTATTGTTTTTTTCTGGTTCACTTTAATGCTCCGCATTCATTTGTTTGTTACCCCTAAAGGGAGGGTGTTGACACTTCCAGCCCAAAGTTCATTGTGACATTAGACGGAGTTCCAAGCCCGCTGGGTAACCTCACAGAGGGAGACATGGAGCTGGACGATGAGAGGCCGCTCACAAAGTCTGCAGAGACGGCCGGCCACATTTACAGAGCGTCCAAAGTCAGCGTCCTGGACCGGTTACAGGGAGTGGTCACATCATCAGAAGGTGTTGAGTCTCTGCGGTTATTTCTATCGCTCTCTCCGTTAAACCCCCGTAATTTATGTAGCAAATCCTTTACTTCACTCATCCACAGATGAAAGGATGGACAAGGAGATTGAAGGCGAGGACGACTTAATTGTGAAGAAACCGAGAGTTATGGAGCGCTGCAAGTTCTGGCCTGTCTGCAAAAGCGGAGACGAGTGCATGTACCATCACCCGACAGCACAGTGCAAGTGAGTAACGTTATTACAAATGGTGTCAATTATAACAGCATGGAAGTTATTATGAGGGATTCTTGTGTTTTGTTTCATTCAGGACTTTTCCAAATTGCAAGTTTGGGGATAAATGCCTTTTCGTGCATCCTAACTGTAAATATGATGCTCGCTGCACAAAGCCCGACTGTCCCTTCACTCACGTCAGCCGCAGAGGCGCTGTAGCTCCTCCACTCAGACCAGGTAGGTATCCATTACACAAACCCTGCAACACCTAAACCATAGGGAACATGAACTAAATTGTTGAGAGCTGAACCTGGTATAACTGCGACTGTATCCTCTTCCTGTTGTGCACCGGCTTTACTGCTGATCCAATTTGTGCCTCAGCACAGATCATTTACCAATTAATTGTTTATGGATATTTGAATGCTCTAAATCGGACAAAAATATCAGATATCCTGCTGTTTCAGCCATTTGAGTTTCAGATAATTGCTCTTAAATAATACATCAAGAATTAACACCTAACTAGCAAGTCAAGGCTGTTAAAACAGGTTTATCACTCTGCTTAAATGGTTTAACTGGAGATAGAGTTATAGTATCTACAGAAATATGCGTTAGTCAAATATCATGATCAACAAAATCGGGTTTCTGAAATGAAGTATAAACTACAGATGATTGTGGATTAAAAATGAGAACACGAGCTTGTATTTCATGTAAATTATTACAATAATCATCTCTTCTTTTTTTTTTCTAGCTGTGCAGCAAAGTCAGAGTCCAACTGTGTGTCGCTTCTTCCCAGAGTGCAAGAAGGTAGACTGTCCATTTTATCATCCAAAGGTGAGCTCTGCATAAGGCCCGTTAACCGAACACTGTGTGCGCAATTAAAAGGCAAGTGAGTACTTTGACAATATAATCGTCTTTAGGCGTATTTTCTTACTCCAGGGGATTTTAGGAGATACAATGAAGATGTAACTAACTCTGTAAACTGAAAAGTCAAAAATTACTGAGATATTCGGGTGAGATCACAGAACCCTTTAACATTTTAATGCTAGTAGTCAACAGGATTGCAAGAAATATGTTGAGAAAACAAAAGTGAACTGCAACGTACCTGCAGTATGATGAATCTAGAAGTATTACATATTTAGAGTTCTGCACTTTAGTAGTTGCCCAACAATTGTAAGCATACACTCACCGACCACTTTATTAGGTACACCTTGCTAATACTGGGTCGGACCGCCTTATGCCTTCAGAACTTCCTTATTCCTTTGTGGCATAGATTCAACAAGGTACTGGAAACATTGCTCAGAGAGGTTGGTCCATATTGACATGATAGCATCATGCATTGCTGCAGATTTGTCAGCTTCACATCCATGAACATCCCGTTCCACCACATCCCAAAAACTCTCTATTGGGTTGACATCGGGTGACTGCGGAGGCCATTTAAGTACAATGAACTCATTGTCATGTTAAAGCAACCAGTCTGAGATGATTTGAGCTTTATGACATGGTGCGTTCTCCTGATGGAAGTAGCCATCTGAAGATGAGTACACTGTGTTCATAAAGGGATGGACATAGTCAGCAGCAATACTAAGGTAGGCTTTGGTGTTGCAATAATGCTCAATTGATACTAAAGGGCCCAAATACTGCCAAGAAAATATCCCCCACACCATTACACCGCCACCAGTAGCCTGAAACGTTGATACATGGCAGGATGGATCCATGGTTTCATGTTGTTGATGCCAAACTGACCCTACCATCCAAATGTCGCAGCAATAATCGAGACTCGTCAGCTTGTCCAATTTCAGTGAGCCTGTGCGAATTGTAGCCTCGGTTTCCTTTTCTTAGATGACAAGAGTGGCACCCGGTGTGCTCTTCTCTTTTGTAGCCTATCTGCCTTAAGGTTTGACGTGTGGTATTTTAAGAGATGCTCTTCTGCATACATTGGTTGTAATGAGTGGTTATTTGAGTTACTCTTGCCTTTCTATCAGCTCGAACTAGTCTCCTTTGACGTCTGGCATCAACAAATTATTTTTCCCCACAGAACTGTCGCTCACTGGATATTTTTTACTTTTTCGAACCATTCGCTGTAAACCCTACAGATGGTTGTGCATGAAAATCCCAGTAGATTAGCAGTTTCTGAAACACTCGGACCAGGCTGTCTGGCACCGGCAACCAGGCCACTTTCAAAGTCACTTAAATCACCTTTCCTCCCTATGCTGATGCAGTTGCTGCCTGTGATTGGCTGATTAGGAATTTGCGTTAACGAGCAGTTTGGACAGGTGTACCTGATAAAGGGGCTGGTGAGTGTATGTTGATATGCTCCTAAGAAATCCCGAACCTCAGTTTTTCTTTCTTAAACATTCAAGTTTGATGTTTATTCCTATCATACATAAAACAATAGCACCGTAATTGGTGTTTGATTAAAAGTAAGAATTGCCTAATAATTGTGTACGGTGGGTGTATAGCCAACTTGTTTCCTTCAATCTGAGCAACTCTGACTCTTTTCCGTTCCTCTACAGCCCTGTCGTTTTGCGACACAGTGTAAACGAGCTGGATGTACCTTCTACCATCCAACAGCAGCCGTGCCTCCGAGACATGCCCTGAAATGGACAAAAGACAGAGCAGGTGAACGCATCAAGGGAACCACCGAGAAATGGTTACCATGATATTCTAGCCCTTTGGAAAATGGGTTCTCTTTACCAATTTAAATTAGGCTGATTTTTATACACAAGTCTTTTTTCAGTTACAACCTTGATCCTCATCTTGATGAGTTTGAGTCATATTGCCGTCTGTCACTGATTTTAGAGTTACTCTTATGCAAATTTTCCACAACCATTAATTGTAATTACTTTTTTTTTTTTTTTACAGCTAATTGAGTCCTAAGAGTCTGATGATCTACTGTCGAGCTGTTGAAGATGTTATTTTTCTTTTGTTTCTGGAACATCATCAGTTCCTCTGTTGTATCAGTTTGCCTGATTTTAAAAAGGTTTTTTATAAGATGACTAGTAATGTTCTGAGATTATTAAAGACTCAACATTGTTTCTATTGATTTCATGTCATTTGTTTCATATTTTTCTAACAAAGGAAACTGCGTTCAACATAAACCTGTTTATAAATCAAGTGAGAAAGGTGAATTTAATTTTAGATTTCTTTCTGAGGATGTAATTAGACACAAATACTGCTAAAATAATAAAGTTAAAAATTCAGCAAGGTTGTTGTCTACTCTCCAACTTAAACAAAAGAAACATTGAAATTTGACTTGGATTGTGTTCTGAACTCATCTATAGCTAAACTTACCCGAAAAAGTTGTTGACCAGAGACAGTTTTTTTTGTCTTGGATCTGAAAGTCCGAATCATTAGAATGACATTTGCATTATTTG
>JAVLVB010000323.1:0-15486 GCA_032876305.1 Orestias chungarensis
TGTGTGTGTGTGTGTGTGTGTGCGCGCGTCCGTCTGTGTGTGTGTGCGCGCGCGTGTGTGTGTGCGCGCGCGTGTCCGTCCGAAGTATCAGAGTTCTTGCCACTAACTAACTAACTATCAATATCAGGACTCTAGTATGCTCCTCAACTCCACGGACGTTATGCACTACCTGCCCTATCATCCCAGCCTCTGGCGCTTCCTGGCTCACCTTCTCGTGCCACAATCAGAACCATTGCTTCAGACTCAAATCTACTCACCTCTCCCTGGCAGACATCTTCATATTCACACCAAATAAGACTAAATCCAACTACTACTCACCTAATCAGTAGACGCCATACATACCTCTCCATTTCCAGGTTCCCCCGAGCCAGCCTTTCCGAGGACAAGAGAACCCCACCTGCACATTCAATATTTATTTCAATAACCATCTTAAACTGCTTTGTGTCTCCTGAGTACTTCCTGCATGAGGGTAAAGAAAATAAACAAAACCATGATGGTATTGTAAAGTGCCTTTAAGCGTAATTTGTTATAAATGGGTTCCATTTAAATAAAATGGATTGAAAAAGTCTCTTATCTTTTGATTTTACTTGTATCCCATACAGTCCTTCTTACCTATCTCCTCATTCTATGGATTTTTAACTTCTTGGACTGAACGTTTTTGTCACCTTCCTGGATCTTCATGTCAAATCCCCCATCTATTCGTCTATCAACATTGTTGTCCTCACCGCTGTTTCATCGGCTCATCTGTAAAGGACAGAAAAAAAAGAAGTATCTTCACCCCGCTGCTTCTCCATTCTCCATCTTACAGTCTTTAGACTCTAAGCCGAAAAAAAGGCATTTATCGTCTTCTCCAGCCTAAAAACCCACTGCCTAACTCCATTACCTCTCTCCTCAGAGCTTCCATCAGTTTGATTCCCTCCACTCAGTCTCAGACCTCTTCGTTAAAGCAATACTAAAGAAAGTTTCAGTTTTGGTCAGTTTTGGTCAATCTTGGCGGCCCAGTGTTGACAAAAGCCGTAGTGTTTTGCCTGAAGGAAGACTCTATTTCCCATGAGGACCAGCGCAAAGCATCATAAAATCCTGATCTCCTGGTCACCTGCAGTTGGATTGAAGTACATATCTAGTGGCTGTGTGAAGGATGCATAACAATGAAGTAATTAATCCTGTCACCCTCCTCAAAGTTGCTTAGTCCCGGTTAAAGCTATACGGACCCCCTCAGGCCATAACAGAGCTGTCATTCAACGAGCTGTAAGTCGACGTATAATCAGAAAAGTTATGAAAATATTTTATGATGGTTGAAAAGTTACTTAGTGTTACTTTAATTGTATATGTCAACAAACCTTTTTAAAGCTCCTGTTTATGTAGTTGTTTGTTGCTTAAAACTAGCATTATGTTATATCAGTTACGCTAGTTAACAGCCTTTTCAACATCTAGCCTTACATATAAAAAAACCACACATCACCACTTTTATTAAGTCAATATACAAAGTGGGTGTTTCCAAATAGTTTTGCCAGGTTGGTAGATGTAGTAGAGTCTTAGGCAATACTTTTGTTGACTAAGCACTTATGTGTTAATAATTTCTATTTAATACAGGGCATGGACGAAATGTTGATTTCAAAGGTGAGGGGGTATATACAAGAGTTTCGTTAGAAATTACGGGTGTATTTTTTAACGAAACTCTTGTTTATCAATTCACCATTTTTCTCGTAGTTCTTCTAAATTCAATTGTTACTTTTAAGTTTAATGGTTCCTTTTTGGTTTGACTGGTTATTAAGCATGTAGCAAAACATTATGTTTTTCTTAATACTTGTAGTGCCTATTCACGCCAATGACCTCCCAGCTATGTGTTACTTGTGGCGCATTCGCACAGGATGAGCAAAGTCTGCGTTTTACTCGAATTTACTGACATTAAGGCCGGATAGGATGTAAAAGCTGTTGTATCAGCGTCTCCACCTATTTGCATCTGTCATCATACACCACAACTTTTAAACTTACGTCCCACTTACATCAATCACACTGCATTTAAAACACAGTAGACACAAGTTTTAAAGGAAACTCATCCCACCTCCAACACCTTACAGGTTGAAGAAGTTTCCTCAAAGCAATACTCAAAACAGACTCTGGAGTCAGTAGCTCTCCAACCTCCTACAGATGGTCTCAAAATTAATAATTTCTCCCATAGCCTCCATCCTTATCAGATTCATTGAATTAGTAAAGATAAACGCATCCTCGACTTGCATTTCAAACGGTGAATTGAACACTAATTATTTCCCCTGAGCACCGAAACGCTGAAATACAGCAATCCCCTGACCTCCTCTGTCAAACCCTAACCTTACAAACATTGGTGTCGTCTTTTATTCTGTTGTCACTGGAATCCCACCCTCAAGGTTTAATCAAAAAGAAATATTTTTTAACTTTGGTGTCAAAGCTTGAATTAGAGATGATTATTTATGCTTTTTATTTCTTCTCGCCTTAAATATTACAGCAGCCTTTTAACCCATTTGTTTAGATTGGATTACAAATATATACGGTATAATGTTTTACGTAAGCCACTTTAATTTTCTTCTCAAATCTTATTTTCTGTTTAATGATTGTTTTACTATGAATCACTTCAGGGTTTGAGGAATAACAAGGTAAACAAAATAACGTAGGCTGTTCAAAGTATTAAAACCACCCTAAAATTTAATTGAAAATGAAAAATGTGCTTTTAAACTGTAGCCTTTGTTCTTTAATGTCGTTTTTTCTTTCTTTATACTTTTGAATTGTTCCTTATTAGTGCACTTCTTAATCTTTATGTAAAGCACGTTGAATTATCTTGTACATGAGATGTGCTATACAAATAAATGTGGCTTGCCTTACCTTATCCTATGAACGGTGCTATATAAATAAAGTTAAGTTCACTTGACCTTCTTTTGTGAGTTTTCCATTTCTCACTTCATTATTGTTTTTTCTTCTCTTGTAGTTTAGTTTTCTGCATCTTTCAGCCCGAGAGTATTTATTTATCTTTAGCAATAATGTGGCTGTCTTTAGAAAAATATTTTAAAACTGCCAAAACTGATCTAAAATGAACAGAAACTTATTAGCGATTATCATTATTTAAGCATCAGTTGTGTGCATGCTTTTAAAAAATATGAATAGCATAAACACCCTTATGGATCAGTAGAATTGCTTAAGAAATTACAACCTGTCATACCAACAGTAATATTACTCAAGCAATTAAAAGACTGCAAACATCACCTTAACTAGATTACAGAGGGAGGAAGAACATTTATACTGCAGTTGTTTGAATTCTTCCTCCTATAGCTTTACTCAACAAAAACCTTTAAATATGCAAAGCAGATTAATTAGTTTACCAAGGTCACCTGTGCAGTGAATTGCTCTGTTTGTCAATAAATCAGCGGTATCTCAGCTGCAAGGTAACCAGATGAGTGCCGCAGAGGTTTTATTGATATTTTCTCGGGAGTTAACTAAGCTTTGTGTGAGGCTTCATTTGGCCAAAATATATTGGTCTTTAATCTGCAGCCTTGAAAGCTCACAATGGTCCGAGTTGTTAGAGCGTCTTAGTTCTGGTGGCTTTAACTAGAGAGAGTGCGCAGTGCACCTCAAAGTCCACAGCTCATTTGAATCCAGGCCTAAACCTTCCTGCCAAACCAACAAAGTCAGCATTCTGAGGCTTATTAGGGTTAATCCCTGGCAGCTTTTTGTGTTTGCATCATCAAATAGGATTAGTCTAACACCTGGATCTTAGCTCCCCAATATATATTAAATTTTAAAGTTTGAACACCGATAAATTGTAGTTGACTGCATCCTTTTAATTAGGATGGGACTGTTTTCTGTCTTCTCTCTGGATCTATAAGATAGAGACAAATTATGGGTATGGGACGAAATGGTCATCATGTTTCTCACGATCTACAAACAAGACTACATGCTGTTTAATGTCACAGTGATTGCTTAACTTGTTACTCAGAGGGATTGTATGGGAAAATGAGAACCAAACACTACCAGCAGCAAGAATAGTTATTTGTTAGCGGAAGTTTAAGGTGTGAGTGCTTCCGACACCTGTGCTCCATTTTCTTCTCACCTGGGCAGAGAAATTTCTGTTACTTGATTGCTGTGTCTCCTACTGACATGATTCTGTAATTTGGGCTCGTCCTGTCTTAGATGGTTTTAAACTGTAAACTGGACTTGACCCATCTATCCATTTTTTGTTGCTCATTCAAGGTCGGATCTAGGAGTCAACATCCTTAAAAGAGATGCCCAAACCTCCCACTCTCTTGCCATTTGAACCAGCTGAATCTGGGGAATCCCAAAGTGATCACAGACCATAGGGTGTATGGTTAGTACTCATCTTTAGGATGCCATATAACGATGCTCCAGGAATAAAAGCTCTGCTAATGAACACCAATGGATTTTATTCAGAACTGCGGCTTTGTATCATAACGACCAAAGCACTTGGAATTTTGTACCAATCCTTTCCTGTCAAACAGTGTCTTATTTAGACCTCTGGACCCAAACACACTACCAAATCATGTAAGTAAAATATCCTTTTTTGAAAGTATGCTCCATGGCTTAAACTCTGAAACTGAAGCCTTCACAAAACAGGAGCAAGGCAGAAAGAAACTTGGGTGTCATAATTGATGACCAGCTGACCTTTGAAGATCATGTTGCCTCAGTTTCTTGATCTTGTCGCTTTGCATTACTAAATATGAGAAAGATACAGCCATACCAACCTCAACATGCTAACCGGTTCCTAGTGCAATATATGGCTATCTCCCACCTTGACTATTGAAATGCACTCCTGACTGGTGTCCAAGCCTGTACGGTAAAACCTTCAAGAATTATCCAGAACGCGGCAATGCTTCTGGCCTTCAATTAGCCCAAAAAGTCTCATGTCACCCCTCTGTTCATTAAGCTTCACTGGTTACTCTTGACTGCCCACATCAGATTTAAGTCCCTGATGCAAGCCTAGGAAGTGCTCAAGGGTAGGACTCCCATCTACTTGATCAGTTGATCAGTGGATTGTCGTCTAGCACTGCCCACACCACGCTTAAGACAATCCAGACTGTTTTGTTGTGTTGTTCCAAGATGGTGGAATGACCTACCAACTGCCACAAGAAAAACCGCATCCCTGTCTATATTCAATGAACTCTTAAAGACCCATCTCTTCAAAGAGCATCTCCTATCCTATTGTAACTCTTACCCATACCTCTATACTCCCTTTGCATTTTACTGTCAAATAATTTCTGCCTTTACTTACTTAAAGCACTGTATAACATAAAAACACTCATCTTAGTCATTTGCTGCAAATATTTTTTATTTGATGTAATTTTTGTGAACTTTCCCCAACTGAAATAATTTACAGTGGGTGGAAAAAAAACATTTGAAAAATTATTTCAGACTCACTTGCAACATAAGTTGCCCTGAGTCAATTTGACCTTAACCTCAGAATAAGCTTTGAAATCACTAGATTTTTACAGCTGCCAGTAAACAGCATCTGCAGACAGGCTACATTGAAAGAAGCCCAAATACCCTCAGACATACAACCAAAAACAGAATAAATAAGGCCAGCTGCCTTCAGGCTAAAGAGGCATGCCACCGTCCTTCAGGACCAAGTGGGTCGTGTCCAGTCTGCCAGCAGATGCTACCATATTGATTTAAGTTTTTGCTGTTACCGACCCTTTAAGACATTTCAAAGCAAAATAGTCAATTAAAAAGGAAAAAGTTAAACTTCACAACAACAGATGAATGCTAATGCTTTAACAGTTGCCTCTGAGTAGAGTTTGCAAGTTTTATATTCTTCTATTTTTTTCTCCAGTAATGTAAGTTTCTCAGAAATGCTGATTTTGAACAGACCAGTCTGTAAGTATGACACGAAAAAGAGCATGTTTCTCAGTGTAAACTGATTAAACAGTTCTGCAGTTATATATATGGGGGGGGGGGGCAGTTTTCATACTACACAACACAAATGCTGATGGAAAGCTCATACAGAAACACATGAAGATACAAAAAGACTCAGAAATCTATGGAAGAGGCTTATAAAACTACCCCTTCTGTATGACAAGAGAAACCAGTAAATGACTAGTGTCACTGCTGGTAAGGACTGGTATGCAATACCACCATTTCTTAACTTAAACTCATTTAGCGTACCATACCCTCTTAGCAGACAGTTTAGGATCATCCTCGGATTTATTACCAATTTACAGCTTAAAGACTTTTTTGTTTTAAAGAGAAGAAAAAAAACGCTAAAAGAACTCATTGTTTTAGCGCACAATGCTTGCCATACCGAGTATTAGCACTTTAAAAGTTTACCTATACTAGGCCGTTACATCAGTCTGTTTCCCCTTCTGCAATGTAGCATTTTTTTTTCAGATCAAACATAAGATAGTGTTGCCATAGGTTTGTTGAGGCCCAGCCTAATACTGGAAATATATGTATTTTACTAAAGCAAAACTATGTAGTGAGAAGCTTATTAAAGTCTTACGTCTACAGGCGATGTATTATTTGATTTATTTAGTGGATTTTTACACCTATTTTATTATTATTATTATTATTATTCATGTCCGTATTAACAGTAAAGGGCTTTAAGTACAAAAATAAAAAACGTGGCTCCCTGAACCCTTTCATTTTGTTGTTGTGGATTTTATTTAAAACTGGTTTAGCTCTTCTGTTCTTTGTAGTTTCTTTACATAAAACTATAAATCTGTGGATTAATAAAAATCTAAAATATAAAAATATTACCCAACTTTTGTCCCATATAATTATACCATTAAGGGGATTCCTTTACCTAAGACGCTGCTTACGGCATTCCTACTGCAAGGATAAAGGTGTAATGTTAGAGGAATATACATTTTTAAATTAAATACTTCAGACTTATGGTTCACTGTGTAAATACTTTAAACCTCACATCTTAAACTTGAACAGGTTCTCATATGATTACTTTTTTCCTGAAACATAGTTAATTGCAAAAGTCTCTGCCAAATGTGGGGGGGAAAAACAAGGAGATATTATATCTTCACTGCTGTTTTGCAAAGAGCTGAACTCCAACAGCCATATATTTAGCAAGACTGATGATAAATACAGAGTCATCCTCTACACGGATGTTATCAAGCTGTAGGTGAGCAAGAAATTAACCCCATGCTACCGGCATCTGCAGAAGGTTTAAGTTATATATCGCAGGAGGCCACAAAGAAAGAGTTACCAAAGTTTCAAAGAAGTCAGCTCAATGGCAACATTAACATCTGATAAACAACAGATTTCCCTTTCCATTGATTAGATGCACTGCTGGGGTTATAAATTTGCCAAAGGGAGAAATTTAGAACACTGATGATAAAACATGAAAGCTACCCACCATGCATGTTGGATTCAACTGTAAATCCAGTCTCCATAGGTTTTACACTAAACTCACAGAGGGAGGCAGAGGTCTGGAGAGCATCTATGATGAAACATCCAAGCTCCAAAAATGCATCAAGAAGATGGTCCAGAGGGATGAAGTTCTTTTATGCACATTCTTTAAGTATTGCATTAGAAAAGGTTGATAGAAACTGGAAAATTAGAGTTTCTTTTATTTCCCCCCCCCAAAAAAGTCTGTTCTTTTGACTTTCACAAAAAAAATTGAAAAATTAGTTTCCTGAGTAAGAAAATTTAGAATACTATGTCCTGTTTATTACAGCCATGCATAACTTTAACATGTGACAAAATGATGCTTTGCGCACCCTGGTTGAGTTACTCTAAACAAGTAGATGGACACACAATGATTGTAGCATATTCTTATTTTTTTTTTTGTGTGACATTTTTAAAGGTCGCTCTAAATTTACTTGTCTCCTGAATAGAAACTTTGCTTCTGAAAGCTGAAAGAGAAGAAGCTGAAGAAACAAATATGGGATGCACCAACAAAAGACAGCAGAAGTGGCTGATACGACTAAATCATACCAATGGCTAGAGAGGACTGGACTGAAGGACAGCAGGCAAGCAGTTACTGAGCACCAGAAATCTGCTGCACCAGTACTCCCAGGAGTACGCATTGCTAAAAGGTTCCAGAAAACAGTCCAGCCACTCGAATTAGGCTTGAAGATATTAGCAGGAAAGGAATAGAGGAAAACCCCAACACCGGTCTCCCAATGGATATCTGGAAAAAACTCTCAGTCCAGTTTACATGAAATATTGCAAATATCCCTTAACATC
This sequence comes from Orestias chungarensis, assembly GCA_032876305.1. Taxonomy (NCBI): domain Eukaryota; kingdom Metazoa; phylum Chordata; class Actinopteri; order Cyprinodontiformes; family Cyprinodontidae; genus Orestias; species Orestias chungarensis. The sequence goes on from JAVLVB010000323.1 coordinate 8,182, forward strand.
CCAGGCATCTGGAAAGGAAAGCTTGAAGAACTTATTTACAGGCCATGAATCCATTTACAAAGAAAATATTGATTATGCCAAAACTTTAACACATTAAACTCTACTTCATAATGGCAAAGTTCCTAACAGAGCTGCTCCCATTAACAAATTTTAATACTTTTCATCGTAAACAAATAAATAAAAATAAGTCACGCAAAAAAATGCCAATAGATTTGGAATTGCAGTCACTTTAAACCAAACTATTCTGCACCAAGGCAGGTTTTTTGTTTTATTCTTTAAACTGTAATCCACTGGAAAGTTTCTTTATACATTTGTGTAGGACAACCAGAATAAAAAACAAAAAGTATTTTTTTTAAAGGAATTCAATTTGTTTATGTAAAAACAATCACATACGCAATCTCAAAACATTATTTGAAAACCTGTATTATGTTCCTACTTAGATTATCTTTGTCTAAAAATACATTTGTTTGAAGGAGACATTTAAACGGAACGGTAAATCCATTAGAGAGTGGCTAAAATAGATGCTTTTTCAGAAATATATTTGTCCTCGTAAAATAAAACGTTTTCTTTTAATAGTCACTTTGCATCAGTTTGATTATAACTGAGATTTCTTAAAGGAAAAAAAGAATTGATCAACATGTTTTATATTGGTTTACGTGGCTTAATAACTATGGATCCCAATTAGAACAACTCAGCTAGTGGATTTATGGAGATTTTGGAAGATAACCACCAGATTTAGATTTCATCTAGATGCATGATGAGCAGGAGAATGGAAATGAAGAGTGTTCTGAGAAATTAACTGAAAAATGTAACACCATTAAAATAATCCATTTGAGATTATGTTGTAATGAAGAAGAAAAAAAGGTTTGAGCAACTGTTGACTTTGTAAACCACAGGCTGGTGCTTCCCTCTGCTGGACAATGAACAGTAACACAAGTTTAGACATTTTATTCCTCCAGTGGACACAAAGTGGAGCTTCTTTTAAAATAGCTGCCACTGGTTATCTAATAAGTCACTAGAGGGGCTTCAATTCTAATTTAGATCTTTGGCAACATCGTGTCTTCCTGACTGTGGCCGTTAAGTTGCAGTTTTAATATCAGAGCTGTTTACTGAAAGCATTCATAATCAAGTTGTCACATTATCATACTTTTGCTGCCCCTCCTATGCTAGTATGTCAGGAACCTGTCAAGGCAAAATAACAATAATACATTTTTAGAGGAAAATGATTTGTTTATTTAAGGGTTACTTAACCACAGAAATCTAATTGATTCCTTGTTCAGTGAGCAAAACTAAAAATTGCAGATAATTGTCAGTGGGGGGGTATGCTTTAGGATCAATGTTATGCCAACATGTTGGAAAGTCTGTGGGTGATTGCAGGCTACATCAATCTGGATGACGCGGCCCTTTCCTGGTCACTGCCCTGCCCTACTCTGCTTCTCTCTGTATGGAAAAAAAAACATTTGTGACACAACAGGAAAAAAAGGGACTGGAGCTGAAGTAGCAGATGTTTCAGAGCTCCGTTTTTGTCTGTTTTTTTTTTAGGAGGAAGGTGGCCGATGGGTTTTCTCTGGAGAGCCCAGCTTTTCTACCTGAATGCAGCATCAGGACGGGTGCCTGCCATGGTGTGCTATGGTAAGACTGTGGGGGTCACAGGGTTTTCTTGGAGGAGGTTGTAGGAGGAGAAAACGCAGGAGGTTGGGCAGAGGATTACTGTGTGCAAATCTGTGGTGATGCTTTTTACTGGTTTCTCTGGTCAGACACAGGAGTAAGTTTTTCCCAGCTTGTTTTTTAGAGTACTTTTGCATCTTTGTCATATTCAAATCTGTTAAAACAAGAAGAATTGATTCAGACCAAAAGGGTAAGTTTGTTTCTTCTTGTTTGACTTAGAAGGTAATTTGGATTTAAGAAATGGAGACATTTTTACAAAGGTGTCAGTTTTTATATTTTATTTATTGCTTTCCTACAACTAAAAACATTTTGTTGTTATGAGTTAATCCTTTCGCAATATGTATTTTATAATGCAGGGGAGGGTGTGGCCTAACGCGATCAATACTTCTATCAAAGTGTAAATAATTGATAGGGAACTTCATTACCCCCAGTAAAATTAGCTTAATCCCCACGAACAGCAGGACCAGCTTGTACATACTTTTCCTTATACCGTAGAATTATAGAATTACAAAACATATTTGGTCTGCTTACACTATAACCACCCAAAGTACAGTAAACGAGAGAATAAAATTTACAAATTAACTTTAGGTTGTCAGTAAACTAGAAAAATAGATTGCTTTCTCCCTGGTCATCCAGGATGAGACAGTATGGGGATGGAAATTGACTCCAAGCTTTTCAAGGCTGTCCAAAACAAATGGATGTACCCATGATGATGTCATTTATTGATCGGTGGAATCGCATTTCAAGATGTCTTTCCTGGTTTTGACTGGAAACTGGAAACGATCTGTTAAGCATATTGCGAACAATGTAATCTACAGTCGCCTGTTAAGCTCAACAAAACCATTGGTATATATTCAGTCTATATTCATCATAAATTTATAACATCTATAATTCTTTTCCTTATAACGTGAACACCCCTTCGAAAATATCAGGTTCTTTAGGTAGACATTTAAGCATACAGATATTTTTACATAATATGTATTGCGACATATATACTGTACAGTTCAACCTAAAACCAGGCAAATCTATTGAAGGAAAATCTATAAATTAAAAAGCAGCAGAAACTTTGATACATAGGTGGGCACACGTATATATTAAAACCTTGCTGAAGCATCCTTTTAATCTATTATATCATCATCATCTTCACCATCATCAGTTATGAGCCATGATCGTATTTGTCATCCAATTTTTAACCAAACCTTTAAAATTAAGCAAAAGAGCAAAAAAGATTGAAAACCCAATTGTTTTTTTGACCTGTCTCCATCTTCTGATTTGAAGTAAATGAACCAGGCTATGTAGAGCGTAATTTCATCAGATATTAGAAAAAGAAAGTAGTAGAATAAGTTCAGGCAAATGTGTTTCCATCTCAACTTTAGTACTTTTATTTTTCTCAAAAAGCCAAAAAAAAAGCATCAAAAGCAAGGGTAAAAACATTTGAGTTTTGCCATTTCCATTAGCTTTTTCTAATGTGGTTGTTAAAAATGCACTTTAAAACCCATCAATTGAAGCACAGTTATAGTGAATTCTGTAAACCTGACATGAATTTCAGTTTTTACGGATGAATTTCCTGAGATTTCTTCGCACAAGGCTCAAATGATCTTATCATGTGAAGGCATCAGTCAAGATAAGTATACGAAGAAGTTGCGCAGCAATATTAATATAGAAAACACAGTGAAGTCATTTACTGTTAAGAGAAAATATGGGACATATTGGAAGTTTAAAAACGTCAAACTTTCATAGAACAGATGATGAACAGAAATGTTGTTAGTCAGGATGGAGTTCTAGGAAATCCTACCAAGTATAGTTTTTTTGATTATTTATTTTAAACTTAGGTCTGTAACACTTGTAGGAGTGTTTGTGGGAGAATTTGAGCTACAATTGTAATTGTGTGTTCGTCACAAAGACAACGCTTAAAGAAAAGCATGGTGATGGCAGCATAATGCTATGGTTTTGAATATAGTTAAAGATAAATATTTTTTTTTGCTGTCTTTAGCATCAATGTGAGTCCAAGCCCACATCCAGATCAACAACAGAATACATTTCTTTAAAAAGTGTGCCATGCATTTGGATTAATTCCATATAACACGCTAACTACTTGCAGATGTCACATAATTGCTAAATAGAATAGATCAAATGCTGGTTTCAATATTGAAGCCTGTAAATTAATAGACAGAAAGGAGCATTAGTAGAAAAAAACTCCTTTTTCTCACTAAAGGTATAGATGGATAGTGTGGAAGCTTGGAGCTGGTAATATTAAAATTTACTAGGAAATTTCGAAGTTCCTACTCAGGAGAAGTAATTCTGAAGTAGTAATTTTGGTGTTTTTGCTGGTACAGAATCACACATTTTACCACACTGATTGTTTTTTGTTTGCTTATTTGTTTGTTTTTTACTGGCAGAGTCACCCAGGAGGTCATGCCAGACAGCCCAGAGAACATCCCCCTGGGGGAGTGCACACTCTCCCAGTCCCGGGATCAGCTGACACCCCCGAGCCAAGCAGCAAGCACAGTGTTCAGTCTGTCCCGGAGCGAGTCTCTCTGGACCACTGAGCCCCCACAGACAAGATACGAAGTCTTCTGGCTCCCTATTCACTTTATGTCCACTGGGGGGAGCTTCCTGGCCTGTGGCCTCTTTATCAGCGGCCTGAGCTTTGCAGGCCAATGCAAGAGGACCACCAACATCCTGGGACCGGCCCTGCTGTCCATAGGATTGATGATTTTTGTGGTGGGAGTGGTCCTCATCCCTATCACCAAGGAAAACAAAAAGCAGGCAAGCATGAGGAGGCCTCTGAGTTATTACAAGCCTCCGGTAATTAGTGTGTAACGCCACAAATGATCTCCAGGAAGACGCCAGTGTTTTTCAGCGTGGGATTATGTCCAGGAAATATTTATGATGTGACTCAGCATGGAGACATTTCTGTTTACTTCTCTGGGTCGACAGGACCGACCTTGCTGTCTTGAGTGTGCTTGATTATGTTTGCATTAGCAGGTGGAGTTTAAAATGCAATATTCACGCATTTACAAACGCCTTAGCACAGATGAGAGCGAGCTGAGAGACCTTTTTAAATATTTATGCAGGGGAGAAGTGCATAAGCAAAGTTTTCTAAAGCTGTACTGAACATGCTCCTGACTCATGAATAATTAAAAGTGTTTGTAATTATTGGGTTTTATTGTCTTGTTGCATCCGGCTAGAATCTTGTTGTGGAGTAGTGCCACGGGAAGGAATATAGGAATAGAGATGTTTTCAGTCTTGAATGATGCAAATTATCAGACTTTGACTAGTGCGACTCGAGAGCGCAAGATTCAAAAAAGATTTAAAACAGTGACAAGAAAAACATTCATTGCAGGCCTGTTTTCGGGTGTGGTAAGCATCAACTGTTGAATAGTAACTACTTCACAAGGCTGTAAGTTGAAAAACAATTAATTTTTAAACCAAAAATGAGAACATGAATAAACAATTCCCACAGTCACAAATCATGGTACAAGATACAATATAGACCTTATACTGTTTATGAAAACCCCATAACTTTGTCATCTCAATACATTTTAATGGAAAGGTTTTCAAAAATTCAATTTACATTGTGAAAGTCCATACAGACTTATTAGACAGAGTGTAGTATTGTACATTTAAAATTGTAATTAAGGTAAACCCTGCATTCTGTTTTCAAGGATTTTTATAGTCATACCACTTAACATTTACAATTTCTGACATGATGAAGGATATAAATGGAACGTTTGGTAGAAGAAAAATAAAAAGCTGCACAAGCAACACATCCTAAAGAGGGTTGTAAAGCAAAACCCTTTTAAAAGCTCTGCGTCGTCATGCCAAAGAGAAACTGTCGACAAACAGTCCTGTGGTTGCAGGGTGTTGCTGGTCAAGGTCCACAAGACACAGCAGGCCGAGCGGCAGTATAAGTCATGGTGTTTTGGCAGATATTAGCTGTGGTTTACAACATAGCGATCATGTAATGTCTAAATAATGACAGAGGAGCTGAAAAAATCATATTTTAATTTTTCCAAATCCATTAAAATAAAAATCTGACCCATTTGCGCCGGCTAAATCAGAGCAGAACTGAACAAGGGGAGAGTAAAGGGCTCACCAGGTCAGACAGTCACGAGAAGGAGCCAAAAAGACGAACTAAAGGATGCTGTTTTTCTCATGCAGCTGCAACTATGGGAACGGATTTTGTGGGTTCGGCCCGACTATGCTGAATCCTACATACAGCGTTTCAGGAGTGACTAGAGGTAGAGCTGTCAGGTTCCTGGTTTAAAGCAACTTTTAAACAAGAGACAGTCTGGAAGAAGAGTTTAGACGCACTGATGTCAAGCTTATTGAGGTCCAGTGGGTAGTTTCCAAGGTCAGTGATGATTTAAGGAACCATGTCATTTCCTGGTGTCGGTCTACTCCTTATTATCTACTTGCAAATCAGCACCATTAGGAAATTTCAGAGTAACAAATGTCCAGTTGTTTAAGAAAGATATAAGTCACAATCAAAGTTATAAAAATAAATGCTTAAACTGTATCACTGTTTTAATTTGGAACTACTATATTATATTAAGCCCAAAGTAGCCATGGCAGCAGCACGAAAGCTCTGGCCGCAAAATCGTGCCTGGACTAGGAATAGCTTGTAAACACCCACAGAGAAGGTTTCTGTCACACTGAAGAAGGATCCTACTGCACCTTTTTACATCCCAATTGACTCCAGATGCAGCTGGCACTCCAAACAGAATGAGCCGAGGCCAAAACTTAGGCATGGGAGGAGGTCGATGAAGACTACTATGCCCAGAGGAAGAACTAGGAAACGCTGGACGTACTTTATTTCTCAGAAAGTCCGGGAACGCCTTGAGATTCCCCCAGAGCAGCCGACCCATGGATGGATGGGGAGAGGCATGGAGAACGATTCCCAATAATGGCAGCCATCCACAATGAATTCAATTCAGATGCCTTCTCAAGTCTGCACATAAAAATAGACCCAGTTCATATACAGTTGCTTCCAGTCCAGTTTCAAAATTATTAAATTCAATGTGTGCTTTTAAAAATTTTATTCTGAGACTTCAGAAGAGATTTTCTTCTGATAACTTTTTAACCCCTATCCTAACTGATTTCATCAATTTTGTATGTAATGAAGAGGTGTCCATTACTGGGACTATTTTTTTTTTAAATAACCATAGCACTTTAATACTTTTGGGAGAGACCATACAAAAATATTTATAAAAGTATAAGAAGATGTTTCTATATATTTCATAAAATGTATATTTGAAGCGGAAGTTGTGAATCGGTAAATATAATTTAGAATGGTTCAGTCCTCTTATCAGCTGTGCCTATTTAAAGGTGGAATTGTGTTTGTTTAGAGACAGAAAAAAAAAACTATCCAAACAACCTTTGTTCAATTTTACAAGCAATAGAATGACAGATAGATAAACTTAGTTACTGAGTAGTTTGTGTGTGTGTGTGTGTGTGTGTGTGTGTGTGTGTGTGTGTGTGTGTGTGTGTGTGTGTGTGTGTGTGTGTGTGTGTGTGTGTGTGTGTGTGTGTGTGTGTGTGTGTGTGTGTGTGTGTGTGTGTGTGTGTGTGTGTGTGTGTGTGTGTGTGTGTGTGTGTGTGTGTGTGTGTGTGTGTGTGTTTGTGTGTGTGTGT
>JAVLVB010000323.1:15586-81916 GCA_032876305.1 Orestias chungarensis
GAACTGGTCTGATACTGAGGACGTGAATCAGCCATTTGATTTACTTGAGTTGGACCAGAAACATGTCAGACTTCTGGGTTGGGATTTGAATACCCCTGATTTAGAGCATCTTTGGAAGTATGCTCCACGTTCTGGCGGTTGAAAGACAGTCTTGCCGTCAAGGTAATCTTTTGCTTCCTCTACTGATTTTCTTTCAGATTCAACAGATTTATAAAATGTTAACTTTACTTCCAGAAACACAAATGGTGTAATTGACTAACAAGTCATTTAAAATCTTTACCTCCTGTGCACTAAAACACATTCCACTTTAAGAAGTAACTGTTCCCCACACAGGCTTTACAGGGTTCATGTGTGTGTGTGCTGGGTTGGAGACAGAGTTTGTGTCTCCTGGTTGCAGAATGATTGTCAAGGATGTTTCCCTCCTGCTGGGTCAGAATTTGACAATCAAATCATATGTTAATATGTGCGTCTCTGCTGTTTGCATCCTGGAAGCTCACATGGCAGCAGGGGTTGCTGATGCTCAGCAGTGTTGGCACAAATAAAGGAGCTGCCTTCTGCAAACGTCGGGTGTTTATCAGAAGGAGGGGCTTCCCTGCACAGGTGAGCTCAGGTGTACAAAAGGATGAAGGATCCTTCCGCGGCTGAAGTCTGGCTCTGCTCCGATCTGCACGTCATGGATCTGAGCCGCCGCGTCGGGACCTGTCTGCCCTTCTTTTTCCTGGCAATCATATTCGACATCCTGGGTCTGGCCCTGCTGTTCGTGGGGATCTTCGGCGACCTGCGCCTAAGGGGCCGCTTTTACGGAGACTTTCTGATCTACACGGGCTCCGTGGTCCTCTTCAGCAGCCTGGCCTGCTGGCTCATGTGGTACGTGGGGAACATCCGGCTGTCGGAGCAGGACCGGGAGAGGAGGAATAACATCGCGCTGCTGGCCAGGAAGATCTCCGAGAGGCTGAGCCAAAAGCTGAAGGGAGAGGACTGCGTGAAGTGCGTGCTGGAGGATGAGAGCCCCAGCCACGCGGAGACGCCTCCGCCGAAACAGGGCAAGGTGACGTGGGGCAAATCCACGGTTTACGTCAACGAAGGCTATGACAGCTCCATGGATTCGGTGGACTCTCCATCTGTGAAGAAATCGGTGGACTGAATCATCAGTCCGAAATCCCCTCTGGTTCTGTCGGGATCTAGTCTCAGCTTTACACACCTGAAGGAAGATTTCATTTCAAACTCTTGCAGGTTTAGGTAGACGACCAGGAACAAGACTGAAGACAGTTGTAGTGCCAAGCATCTGTGCATGCATGCATGCATGTGGCTTACAGTTGACCAAAGTTTCAAGAATGCAAAAAAGAAAAGAAAAAAAGTGCAGTTTTGGTTTTAAATTTCAAAAAATCTCTTCCGGCTTTACTGGTAAAGTAATATATGATTTGTTCTCCTTCCTAATTATGTCAACACTTGTTATGATAGTGAACCTGACAGTGGTCCAAGCTTTTCAGAAACTCTCTTTGGTTAATTTAATCGTAGTCACAGAAGACTGAAGACTAGACCAAAGATTAGGGTCATGGTTAGAAGGCCCTGTAACCTCAGCGCCTTGGAGCTCATTGCCAAAGATAAATCGTCTAAGTGGAAACGTGCAAAAAAGTTGCTTTTAAAAAGCCTTTGATTTCTGCAAAGTGATTACTGGGGACAGAAATATGCAATTTTTATTCAAATGTAAATAGGAACAGATTATTTAAAATTATTTTCTAAGTAAAAATGTCTTTACCTTTTTTTAATTATTATTCTTTCAGTTCATTTCCATTTAAATCTATCAGGGGTTTAAAGTTTACCTAGATGAAACATTTATTTTTCTAACTGTGACATTTTTTGGTTTGTTTAACTATTTTAGATATTGTTTAGCTGCGATATATAAATTATATTAATTGACAACATGTAAAGTTGTCCTGCTGTTTTCCTTGTGCTTTGCTTTCTCACAGCTTATTGTTGAAAGTACAATGACACAGTTTGCATAGAGGTTATGTAATTCCATATCAGCCACTGTTTAATTCACAAAACGCAGCTTTAATCTGATATTATGTATGTAATCAGTCAAAAGAGGCAACTTAGATACTGTAACGATCTATTCTTAATTTACTTAGAGTAAAGTTAATTTTAAATTATAAATGTTGACCCTTTACTTTGTATTTATGCACTTTAGTTTTATGTGTTGCTACTCTGTGACACAAAAAAAGCCAAGTCGTGTTCCTGTTTGGTCTCAACAGAAACACTCGTCGGACTGGTTTGACTTCTTGGTGTGCTTTTGTTTGTTGTTTTATTCAAATCCTCCACAGAGGCCGGCTGACTCTATTCTTAGTATCTCTGAAACTAAAGCTGTGTGTTTAGAAGTTCCAACTATAGAAGACGACTTGTCTTACATGAATGCCAATTCGATTCTTTCCCACATCATAGCCAAGAAATTGTTTCAGTGCAAACCCTCCTTCGTCTCTGACTTCTTACTTCCTACTGAGGAAGTCAGGTTAGGACTGGACGAATGGAGGCGGTTGGGCTGGTCAAACAAGGTGTTCACTACTAGCTTTCCATTATGTGTATTTTCTGTTTCTGAATTCCACCTTAACAGCAAGCATCCTTATGAATTGACGCTGACTTGTTAAAAACCGGTAAATACAAAAAAATTTACGATGGGTTTTCTTTATGTGTTTGATTCTATCATCTGCGTTGACATTAAGAAATGTGCACAAATCTGTTGAAAGTGACAATAGATGCACAAACGATTCAGCTATGCGGTAATGAAACCGGACTTTCAGCTATGAAGTACATGCCATAGATCTGGTACCAGTTCAACCACTGAGTCTTCAGGTATGAGAGAAATGTAAGGCGTGCTTTTAGCGAATAACAATGAGCCTTAAGACAAGAAAAGCTGTTTTCTCTAGAGACCGGCTCTCAGTCTTGTCACAGCATCAGCCGACGTCCACCAGTCCGAGTTGCCGGGCCCAGCCATGGAGCAGGGCAAGTGCACCATCTTTTTCTTCAGTCTGGCCATATTTCTGGACATCCTGGGCCTCCTCCTGCTTCTTATCGGCATCTTCGCTCCCCTTCCTTACTGGGACTTTTTTGTTCTGTCCGGGCCTCTGCTCATCTTCATCAGCCTGGTTCTGTGGATATTCTGGTACCTCGGGAATCTCACCGTGTCAGAAGAGGAGCTGAGCCTCCATAAACCGGACATCTTGTAACTAACTCGGTTTGCCCAAATTCAAATGAAGGAAGATTGTGGTTTGAGGCACCGGGTTCCTTCAGTCTGCCAACAAGGAGAGAATGAAGCATCCTGGAAATCAGGACTTGTCATTCTGCATTTTGTTTTTGGATATTCTCTAAAGGATATGAAGCTTTGGATAAACCAGGAATCAGAATCTGTTCAGAATAAAAACGGCTATCCTTCGGACGGTACCACGAATATTCTCGGACATTGGTGGAGTTGAAATGACTGTGGAACAACTGTGGAATGTCGACTGGGGGGATGACTGTGGAACGTTTCAAAGAGCTGGAACTGAATGAAAACCATCTATTTGATCCAAATGTTGTTCATTTATATTTAAATTCCAGCATGTCTTTGCACATTTATGTATGAAGGACAAAATGTTGACCAAAATGACTTCTGTGTGATGCCATTTCCTCAACATTAACTAACCAAACAGGATCCGTGGCTTCTTTTGTTTTGAGCTTCTTTTAGCAAGATCAACCCATACGACTAAGCATTCAGATCAACTGAGACAAAGCTGCAACACTAATTTATATCCACTGATGTTATCAGACAAACGGCCACAATAATCTTTGAAAGCTGTTTTGGGCAGAACTGGTTAAATTAATTTAAAACGGTTTATTTGTGGTTTGGCAAACAAATTTTGAGCAATCTTTCTAGAAGGTCAGCTCAGAATCTTGATTTTAGGGACTGTATCTTTCTAAAAACAATTTGATTTACATTTTTACCACCTAACTGTTTATTTTCTTGGTTGAACAATTAAGTCTTTATTCTTTAATTCCTACATCTTGCAATAAATTAGAAGGATGCTGTCACTGCCAGATTCACAGTTAGTACCCTAACTGTATATTTTTTGCTATTTAGATCCATGTGAGAGGTCACAAATTTAATTTTAGCTCAAGGATCTACATTTTAGTGGGAAAAGAGCCTCTTTCTCAGTCAGTTTAATTCACATAAAACTGGCCTTAAAAGTTCCTGGTGGTGGATTTAGCGGTTTCTGTGTCATAGCGGAGTATCCTACCTAAACCCCTTCCCTTTAGGATGGACACAGTGGGTCAAAAAGTTGCAAGTTGTATACAGCCAGGTGTTCAAATAGTATATCGATCCAATATCCACATTTCAACTGGTTTAGAAGGGATGACATTTTGCTGGTTTTCCGAAAAAGCCAGATCCTTGCATTTTTGTCATAAGCTTTGAGTCTGTATGGATCAGGAAAACAAATTCTTAATAAATAAAAAATTCTGCACCCATTGCATTTTTTATAAAAAAGTCAAAGTAGTTGTATGTTGTATAATCTTTACACTCAAATTAACATGAGTATCAGTAATGTTCTAAATGTCCAACTGGAAAAGGTGTTTAGACAAGCTGAAAACAATGACAAGTCAGCATAAAAGGTTTGGCCAGTTAACCATCACTGGAGCCTCAGTTTGAGCATGTAAGTCAACAGGGAGACTGAAACTAATACTCCTCCTCCACACCCAAATCTACCCAGCCTTAATGAGCACTCAAGGCACCATTAGCGCCCTTAGCGATGAGGGGAGTGTTATTAAAGCATCCATTTGGTTCCTGCTACTGGGAGAGGAAATATAGAAGAGGAATAATGGGGCTCTCGATGCAAAGAGCTCCCAGTCCTGCTGCTTACCTCTCCCACAGGACAGGCTTAACTCCCAGCTTGCATTGATCCTATATGTCGGTGCAAATCTTAATCACAACTGGACACGTTTGCGCACAATTGCAACTCTCGGGAGAGATTCAGATGGGGAGAGGCTCCTGAGAAAAGAACGAGGCTCAGATTTCCATGCCGGCCTCTTGGAAAAGAACAATGAATAAAACACTTGGTGGTCTGACAAGTGGGGTGAAAGCAATTAGTGGTGGGTATCTCTTCCTGGACTGAGAGAGATGTATCTATTTGTCAGCATAAGGCAAAATAAAAAACTTGAAGAAGAAATCTTTTTCTGTTCATCATTATCAGAATTTCTCTTAATAGTTTTATAATTTTGGATTTAATGTAAACTACAGATGAATGTTGTTTAATAAAGAAGCACGTATCAATAAAGACATTTTCTTCTCAAATAACCTGCATACACCAAAATATAGTAAGATCACAATTAGATATTTTAACTTTAACCTCAACTTTAATGATTAATCCTAAAAGTAAAAAAAAAATGATGCAATGTCTTGACAACGTCTGAAAGATAAATGGCTCCCTCTAGTGGTTTATTTCATCAACACATGTTAAAGGTAAAGAGACATCATAAAAATGAACTGAAAACCTTATTTTATATCTGTCAGAACCAACCCAGCCTGAGGAGGATCAGAATACTCATCAAACAAAACCCTAGACTGAAACCACAATACAGCATCACAGCCGCTTTAAGCAAACAGATCAAATTCAACACAAACTACACTTTAATACTGATACTATTTGTTTTGTTTTAAAGTTACACTGAATGCTGACCTGGTGCCTTCAAATCTACATTGAAATGATTTACTACACTTGGATAAATATGGTCAGTTTTGTTAATATAAAATAAAGAGGGTCCCAAATCCAATTGTTTTAGAAAATACAAATCAGCCAATTTCCACTATAAAATTTGTTTTTTTTTTAAATGAAAAAAAATTTGAACTCATTTTAATAATGAAATCACAAAAAAGGCAAAAAAATTTCATAAAAATAGATTACGCCATATTTATTGATGTTCAGACTGAATTATTAACAACTAATTAACTTTCTTATACTTCATCTTAAATGTTTAGGTTATCCTGATCTATTTCTATAGATTTGCTGCTGGTGGACAATCTAACCACTTCTCACTCTAATATTTTCTTCTTCTATTGTCCAATCTGCTTTAGTTGCCATTGTTTTAACTATTAACTTTCTGTTTTATCTCAGTGTTCTTGTCTAAATAGAAGCTACACCTGGTCTGGTTCTGTTACTGAGACACTTTCCTGGTGGAGAACAACAGCTAGTGGTGCTGCCAGTTCTACAACTGTTGCTATCAACATTTTCTGTTTCCTCTGCCTACATTTATTTTTTCTGTCTTCTCAAACCCCCAGTCAGTCGTGGAATATTCTAAGTTCTGGTTCAGGTTCTGCTGGAGGTTTCTTCCGGTTAAAAGAGAGTTTTTTTCTATCCTCTGTCGCATGCACGCTCACTATGAAGGATTTCTGTAAAATCAGCCCCAGGTTTTATTTTTTTTAAATCTGATGGACAGGGTTGGTTTATTTTTTTTTAAATCACATTTTTTCCCATGTTATGGAGGAAATTCAATCATTTGATCTAGCTGTGTCTCATCTAAAAACCTTCAGAAAAGCAGATCATAAGAAGCAGGTTTTAGAGACCACAAATAGAAAAACATAAATATTAGGGTACCTGTCTAAAAAAAGAAATATGTGTCTGCATGATGGTTTTTGTCCTGAATGTGCCTCACAGCTACAATAAGGGCATAAATGAGAGTAAAGTTTATCTGCTACGTTCCAGATCAGACCGGAACCCGAATGACGCATCATCTTTCGGTGATTCATCTACTGTAGGTTTAGTTTTGCCCAGTAAGTCTGGTTAATGGCCTCATATATTACAAACATGCAGAGATTAAAAACCCGCAATTAAGGGAGGAAAAAGTAGTCCTTTGAGATTTTGGTGTGGAACACGATGATACGGCATAAACAACTGTGATTCGACATGTTTGGAGAAGCTCTTAAAGTCCAGAACTATCATCGGTTTACAGTTTACTACTATGTTTAAAGCAGTTAGCATTGTTTGCATTTATAAGTTACGTTTTAATCCAAATCAGTCTTGCCAGGAGTTGCAAATTAGCCTTAAGTGCATGAGTGACTTAGTGTTTTATGTGGGAAAAAATGTTTACCAATTATTTTTCCTATGAAATAAAGCTGTTAAATTGAATCAAATTTCAAAGGAACTGTTCTGCTGCAAGTGGGATGTTGGTGCGAATCCTGGTTTGGGGCATTTATGCAAGAAATGTGTAGGTTTTGGAAAATGTTGTACTGCAAATATACGTGACTGGACAAAAACAGCTAAAAAAATAATAACTAAACTATAGGCCAAAAAAAGGAGTAGTTATAAAGGAGGCTTGATAGATGAAGGACAGGAGCAAACAGCAGAAAGAGTAGGAGGAAGATGAAAGGCTCTACACAGTTGGTCAGCAGTAGACAGGTGTGTGGGAAGAGAACTGACTTTACAGCTATTGTTCAATGGGACATCTTTGTGGTTCTATTTAACAGCTGAATCTTAAATGACAACAATAAACAACGTGTACTTTAGCTGTTTACTATAAGCCTAAAGTAAATAGCAACAACAAGCTGCAAAGGCTAAACCCAGGCATGAAACTAAAGACGAATCCTGTCATGCAGCGTGGCTTCACTCCACACACGTTCACGCTGCTGAGCGTGGAGACTCGCACAGTTACACTTGATTACGGGACAGCGGAGAGAATCTGTGACTGCTGTCGATAGTATGGCGGATTTCCTCGTTTACCTTAAAACCTGAAGGTTATTTAGGCTGATAGCAAGCGTTTTCGTATCGATCCACTCCTGTTGTGCTGCGCTCCAGCCCGGATCTTACCTCACCCCAGAACATAGATAAACACGCCTAGATGCTGTTTAATACCAATACTAGTAGTAGCGGTATCATTATTAGTTTTAGAGATAGTTTTCTCAGTATTATATAGCTTTTTTCTTACTTTTATTATATAATCAAAGTAATAATAATAATAATAATACTAATAATAATAATAATGCATCACTGATGTTATAATTATCGTAATTATTATGTACTTATCAAACCCACATCATGTAATAACAATATATAGTATTTCATAAAAGACAAGATAATAATAGAAATACTTTTCGTAATGTCAGTAGCATAAAAAGCTATTTTTACAACAATCCATTAACTAATAGTTAATTTTAAATAGTTTATATCCTTTTTAAGTCTAAACTATTCATTGGCAATAGTTGTTACCTAAACACTCTTTTTTAGCTTTACCCTCATTTTTCCTAAACTAAACAAAAAGCAGGACTTGTTACTAGGATGAAAATAAATGGCCACGAGATCTTATATATGTACTGTAGAAGTTAATTAAAAAATATTAAATGGGTTACACTTGGATAAAACAACTGTCTCATTTGTGTCATCCTGTAGAATGGTATTATGTGGCCACGTGTTAAACAGGGTTATATACAAAACTTTATGTTTAAATTTCACATTCTTTAAATTAAATTCGAAATTACACAAGTCCGACATTTATTTTCATCATTAGCCATGTCACCAGAGGGGCTCCTTAATATGATGTTTTGTCTTATCTTTACAAATTATTGTTGAATTTTCTCTCTGGTCCCTATTTTTAGTGCAACTATGGAAGTTCATTGGTTTGTTGCTGTAACTTGGCTGACTGTGAACTACCACCGCCTCCCTCCATCCATAAAATATTGTTTCCACGTTGACTTGTGTGGTTCTTTTAGGGAAGCTTGCCCCTAGTAATATGGCGGACACGCTGACGGATCGTTCCAGCTGGGCAGCGACGCAGATGCGACGTCTGCTCGTGTACATCTACTATGTTCCAAACAGCATTTGCACGTACAGCTACACACCAACCGACCTTGAATGTGTCCTCTGAATAATTCTCACACATGATTGGCTGTTTCTAAAGCCTTGTATCACCTCCCAGCTTTCCTATTGGGTGACGCCACTGGCAGTTGAGCCAGACCCGCCCCTGGCCTCGTTTGATTGGCTCGCGCCGCTGCTCTTTCTCTCGGCGGTGGGTCGGAGCCACTGGTCCTGGTCTCGCATGTTTCCCTCTGGATTCCTGTTTCTCAGTTTGATCCCCCTCTTGTAGATGAGCTCCATTTGAAGGGCCAGAGTCGGGCGTGCGTGCTGTGGTGCTTAGTTCCCCCCACCAGCGTTTAATTTCCGGGCGTTTCGAGGCTCCCACCCCGAACATGGCCGTCCAGGTTAGCGGATCATCCGGGCCGATTGCCCGGCTCGAGGGCCGTGAATTCGAATACATGATGAAGAAGCGCTCGGTGACCATCGGCCGGAACTCCTCTCAGGGATCCGTGGACGTGAGCATGGGCCACTCGAGCTTCATCTCGCGGCGGCACCTGGAGATCTTCACGGCCAGCGACGGCGGCAGCGGCGACTTCTACCTGAGGTGTCTGGGTAAAAACGGGGTGTTTGTGGACGGAGTGTTCCTGAGACGAGGCGCCCCTCCTCTGCAGCTACCGCGGATGTAAGTCCCCCCCCCCCCCCCTTTGCAGCCCCCTTCGCCTCCCGGGAGAAGCCACGGGCAGTAGCCGAATCAGCCGGACGGCTGAGGTTAACGTTTAACAACATTTGGGTCTATTTTTGCGGGCAGGATCGAGGGCACCACGTGTTGTAGCATGTTAGCAAGAAGTGCGCATCCTGTTTCCTAAAGCGCTTCTCTTTGTTGACATTCCTGTTAGCAACCGTTCTCACGAGCCTCCCCACGCATTCCACGGCCCACCCGCGGGCCAGCGTAGGACCCCCCCCCCCCCTGCCCAAAACCAACACCACCTTCTGCTCGTACTAGATCTGCTTGTTGTTGTTTGCGTGGCTCTTATGGATCACGCCTTTATTTTACACGTCCAGGATGGAGAAGTGTGTTAAAAGCATCCCACTCTGCGTGTTCTTCTTCTGTGAATGATGCTCCTCTCGACCCCTGAACGTAAACAAACCAGCTTTCACCAGCCTCCAGGCTTCTGGAGTCTGACCCACTATCTCCCCTTTCTGGGTAGCAGACCCCAATTATTGCTTTTAAACTCAACAATACACTTTTTTGTGGTTTTTACTCCCAAGTATACTAATTTAAAAAAACGTATATTTGTGGAAAAACAGCTAGAAAGACACTAGATTTAAATTAAGCTAAAATAACACTTGGTACGCTCCCATCAAGAACAATAAATCAAACATGTTTTATGTTGGTTTTTGCAATAATTGTTTTTATATATTTTTTACTTCTGAAAATATTATCTTTATTTCTTCTAAAAGAACTAATTGGATTTCTTTCATTGGCTGAAGCATAACCAGGTATCTGCAATCAGACATCAGAGACATGGACTATGCAACAATATAACTACAGTGTTGGCACTTCTTGATCATTGTGGAGGAGTTTTGATATTTAGACCATTAAGGCAAATGCACCAAAATCTAAACTTTCACATTTTTATACAGCTTTTGTTGTTGACCTGAGACGTTTTTTCGTTTCAAACCAGAAGAAGGCTGAAACGAGGAACGATAACTAAAGGTAGCCGTGTTTAGCTAATATTTTTTCTCAGCTTCTTTTATGCTATAATTTGCGATGATACGGTCACTATACTCCCATTGTTCAACAACCTGAACATCCGTCCCCGAATGGTCTTGTTTACGTTTACTTTCTGAAACATCGCACCGCTTTGTGGCGTTCTACGTTGTTCTTCTGTGCATGTAAATGTTCATACACCTGTCTGATAAGGGTCAGACTTAATTAGTAAAATAATTACCACGCAACAAAAAAATAATTGGAATTTTCGCACAAAAAAAAGTGCTAGCATGTAATTCAGTTATTTGCAGATTGTTGTTGAAAGACGCGTAGACTGACCTAAAGTTCTGGTTCTGTGCATTTTTCTTTTCTTCACTGTACCTCCAGTAGAAACTCTTAATATTCCCAACTTACAGTTTAAGCTGAGGCTGGGAGTCGTATTTTTTGTTTGGCCATCACTTTCTAAAGTTGCCCTGCTTAATGTTGTGTTTGACGACCGTACCTTGTTTCTTCTGTGTTAGGGTTCATTATGCTAATTATTATGGGATTATTATTTTCTGGAGAGCGTTTCAATCCCAGCTGGACGAGAGTTAAAACCCAAACACACGATGTTGCATCAAGTTAGAGTGGTAACAAATGTTATTTGTGATTATTGGATTGTGTTGTTTGACGCTAGTAGGTCCAGTCTCTCCGCATCGTACTGTTGGTTGTCCTGCTCAGTGGAAACGAAGCGAATGAAAACACACGTGAACGTTCTGGATGTGTTTGAGTGTGACGCGATGGGCGTTCGCTCGACACCAATACACGTATCAAACTGTAATGCTAATAACTCTGTGTGTTATGATTTCCCTATTTTATATGGCGCTAATTGTTTATAAATCCAGAGCTCATTTGGCGGGTAATAAACAGAAATAACAATACTGCCCCCTGCTTGGAGACACTATTAAAACCGGTAGGGCTGCCCGATTACACAAAAATTGCAAGGGCGATGATTGTGGTAAATCTTGAAATATATTGGGTTTTTTAATGTTTCTTTTCTTCTCTTTGTTATCTATTCTGTCTGCGGTGAAAATTGCTGTTTTGAGGCCGAGCATCTGGCGAAATTATGTATTTAATAAAGTATGTAAGACTGAAGTTCATAACACTTTGAATATATTATTAAACAGTTATTGCATCCCAGACAGTCTTCTGTGATAAGAAATTGGAGTGAGGGTTTATATTCTTGACCAATTGTGCAGCTTTACATGGGTGTCATAAAACCCAAATACAAAACATTTAAGCTTCCTAGATTTCTGGCACAACATGTTCACTTTTTGATTATGATGCGATCAATAGTAACTTTAGTGTTATTATTTTGAATTGGTTTTTAACTCTTAGTAGATGTAAATCATGTGAATTTATCTTTTACAGCTTTATTAATTTCTTCCTTATCTTTGAAAAGCACGGTTCTAGTGGGACGTTGCATAATTTGTAGTTTTTTTTGTTGTTTTCTTTAGTTCTTTTACATTTTTACAAATTACTTTCTATTGACCAAGGTTAGTGATGTTCAAAATCTCGATCATTTAGGTGAGAAAGATGCAATGGGAAAAAAACGGTTTCCAGAGTTCTTCATTTTAAACTCCTAATACTTAAAGACAACCACAGTAACCTTTATGTAGCCTATTAACATAAAACAATAGAATTGAGTTGTAATAAACATTGCAAGACTTAATGAACTCGTATGCGAGTTCTTTCTGAGTCTGCCTGGTACCTTAGTTGTTTTCTTTTTCTAGACCTATGGTCATAATTTATTTTCGTGTTTGGATAATTATTACCTCTGGTTTTGGATGCTGGAGGATTGCTTACTGTTTAAACCATTTTTATCAATCGACATGGGAAGAATCGGGTCCTCTTCTCTAGGGGTGCCCAATACGTGGTCGATTGCAGGATGATTGCACAGCATTAAAGGAAGTAAATGCCCGCATCCATCCTTCCGCTTGTCTTTTGATTCACATACCGGGCAGCAAACTGATGCACATTTAAGCACACAAAAAACACGTTAACTCTGTCAGCTTTGTGTTAGCCGCCTTGGCAAACTAGGGTGTCACAGTCTCTCTCAGCAGAGGCGGAGCTAGAGGCCGGGGGAGCACCAAAACCCCCTGAAATGGCAGGGGGATTGGTTTTGGGGCAGTGATAGATCCCTTAGGACTGATCATGTTTTAAGTGGCTTGCATGCTCAAAAAGTGTGGGCACCCCTTCTCTACTCCGTCTCCCTGCCCGAGTTTCTAACCACTCAGCCCGACAGAGATTTAAAGAGGACATGCAAAGGAAAAGGAGGGGAATAAGGAGTTCTTGTCCACAACCAATGTTGTCATCAGCTTCTGCTGGCCGACATTGAGGTGTTGGTGTGATGTACAGGAACAGTTTTCAGTCGGAGGCCTCTTAACATCGGTCACAGTTCTGACCGCAAGAGCAGATCAAGGAAGACACTTCGAAGATACTATGTAATACTTTTCATTTCCCTTTCGAATAAATAAGTTTTGAATTTGATGTATTTGTGGAATCTTCTAGAGTCCTCGCAGTAACTCTTCACAACAAAACTCTTAACGAGGCTGTAATGCGGCCCAACATGCATATTTTGCTTTGTTTTGGTAACAAACTCATTTTTATTTGTCCATCATGTGAGTACTCCGTGTTTCCATCCGCCCTAACTCCTCGGGGGGGTTGTTTACATTTTGTCGGGACAGATTTGTTTGGAATCTGGTCGTGCAAAACGAATCGCTGCAGCTTGTTCACAGAAGTGCCCTGCAGAGTAAACACGCCGGCCCGCTCCTGCCAGCAACTGCTTCAGACTTTGCACACCGCTCACACACGTTGCGCAACCTCCATAAACACGAAGCGCCGTTCTCGCCGCGCGCACAGCGACTTGTTTTGACTTGATGTCGTTTCTGTGTCTGGTAAATGTTTTCCTGCAGCTTTGAAAGAGTTTACAGCGTTCTGGTCCCTGGGCTTGACGAAGGCAGGCATGTTCTACAACGGGTGATGTTTTATGTTATTTATCGGCCAGACTGAGAAACTTTTCATGGTTTTTATTAAGGAGGTCGATTGACAGAAACCCATTGAGCCGTTGCCCAGGTTGCTTGTATTCCTGGGATTCCTCTCTGGTGACGTAAACTGGATCCGGCAGAGAGGAACAGCCTTTTTTCCCATTCCCTTCCTCCACCCCCCTAATAACCCCGTTCGCTCCTCTCCCACTCCCACAAACTCTCCATAAGCTGCTTCTCTTCCTTTCTGTCTATTCTCTTTTGTTTACATTCTCTGCAGCGTGGTGGGTGGGGGTGAAACTCAAGTGAAAGCTTTGTTTGGTGCCATCCTCATAGCTAAGCAGCGTAGCAACTGTGTTTTCTTTAGCTGTTTTTTTTGTTGTTTTTTTTAGATTGTGCCTAATTAAGAATCGACTTATAAAGAGAGTTCTATAATTGCAAACCTAGGGAGGGGCTGCATACTGACATACTGAAATCAACTATGTAGTATTTTAAGATATATCGTTTAAAAAAACATTTGTTTGTTGCAACTTTTTCCCCATAGCACAACTTAGGAAGTCATGTAGTTTAACGGAAAACTAACAGTTAAAATCTTGCTTTATTTCACAAGAATGATGTAGGAGTTGGCGTTTATTTTAGAGCTAAAACAAGTAATCAATTTAATAGATTGTTAAAATAGTTGAAAAACTAATTTAGTCATCGCTTAGTTGCTTTACAATCACATTTTACCGTAAGCGATCTATTTTTAACACAATCAGTTATATCTGTGATCTACCGGTGGAGCAGCAGAAGAAGAAATCGGCCAATCGTTAGCCTTGATTTGCTAACGCGTGGCTCAGACGGAATAAAAATATTTGCCCTGTGCAAGATGGTGGAAAACGAAAATGCACAAACGTCTTCTTTAAGTGAACATCTGAGAAGAAAACATGTTTGAGATTAAGCAGGAGAGGAGGAACCAGCGCAGTAAAATAACTGATAGCTAATAAGAAAACAAGAATGAATTCAGTTAATATTAATTTAAACTTGCAGGTGTGCAGGAAAAAAAACAAGCGACAATAAACAAATACATATGGAACAAGACGCTCAGCCCCAGCAATGTCTATTACCTACAAACTCTTCTCTAAACATGGTGGTAGAGACAGCAGTTCATATTATTTGTAGAATGTCCAACTAAGTCAGTCTCCTGCTGAACTTTCAGAATAAAGATAAAATAAAATGTGAATTTAAATGTACAGCAAAATAAGAGTTGAGATTTTTGTTAATATGCTGTTTACTATTAGTTGTATGGAATTCAACTTCACTTTTGTATTTTTTCTCTTAAAAATGAACAAATATTTTACACTGTTGAGCTCATTTGTTCCTTTTAAACAAAGATGAATAAATTGCAGTGAACGGAACAATTCTCCTGTCTTTTCCTTTGTCTTAATGAAAATTCGATTATAATAGCTTATATGGGAAATTTAATGCAATTTAATAATAAGCGCTAAATTCTAAAAATAATTGAGGGATTCATCGATTATAAAAATTATAATAAGTTAGTTGCCGCCCTAGTTTATTTTATTGATAATTTGAGACGTTTCTTATGATAAGTCTAATTTAATGTCCCAGTGATAAATTAAGATTAACCCTCTGGAGTCCACGGTATAAATGGCCGTTTTTGACTACTTTTTATTTTCTTTATATTACACTTACAGTCCTCCGTTTGTGGATTTAATGTTCTCTTTCCACTTTGACATGCCATATTAAAACAGCAATATGGCAGAAAAACACAAAAAACATAATCCAAGTAGAAAAAAGTCATATTTGTTTACTGTGATAACCACAAATATGTTTTAACGAACCAGACACGTCGGAGGCTCCTCTCTCTCCTCCTCCAATAAAAACCACGGATCGTCCCCTTAGTTGTAAAAGTCACTGCTTTCTGCCTCCCAATTTGCGCTCCGCCCCGTCTTCCTCAGCTGCCTCCAGCTGGAAGAAGAGCTCCACACCTGCTCCACATTCATCGATCGCCTAATTGTTTTATCTCACAAAACCAACCAGACTCTACCCCTAAACACTAAACTAGGGGACTACACACTAAACACTCAAAATACACTAAATATCACAGATCACTGAAATCTCAAAACTTACGATCGCTCCTATCTCTGACTCTGTGTCGCCCAACGTCAATCCCACAAATTTCCCTTTTCCTGTAGCAACCAAATGTCACGGTTTGTGATTATGATTTTTGAATGATTGACGTATTGCATCTTTCCACCAATAGGACAGGGGTTGGCTTTGCTGTTTTTTGTTTGTTTTGTTCATTTATAGTTTTTTCTTCTGTATGAAAACCTCATTTTTCCCGTGTCTATAAGGCCCACACACACCGAACATACACGGAACGTGACGTAAATATTCAGAAAAGTTGTGATGTGAATTCTTAAACAGAACTCTGGTTTTACATAGCCTATCAACACAATTTAAAAACTGATATGTAGTTTGGGGGCCCCACTTTCTACACAAGTTGAAACTGAGAGTCATCGATGCTGCGTTTTTCTGCTACGACATATTTAGGCGGCGATGTAATTTTGACCCGTCAGGGTGTTGGTGGACTCCAGAGGATAATATATATAAAAATATATACAAAGCACTTTTTTGGGGGGGGGGGGGTGATAAGTTTGCCCGTTCACGGGGTTGCAAAATAAAACACACAGATTCGGGTCACATATTCCTGCTGCGTGAACGTAGCCTAAGGTGGGTTCATAAAACAATAACACTGAGTTATCGTTTGAATCAGGAGCTCAGGTCTCACAGAAAAGTATTTTGAGTTGGATAAAAGCAAAATTTGTCAAACCAGGAATAACTGATATATAATGTCGCAAACCACTGGATTTGTTTTAAATGATAAATTAAAATCAACTTTAACGCATGATAAGTTCAAGCTTGATATCATTCAAAACGGGCTGCTTGAAAAGATTTGATTTTATTGTTTACATTTTACAGATGCACATGAAAATATACTGGAAATTCGACTTTTTACTGTCAGAAAAGCATGACTGTTAGCAGTTAACAGTGATGGGCAGCACATAAACCATATCATAATAGGGACTTTAATCTATAGGAACTGTTTGATAAACGAATGTGTAATTTATCTTTGAAACCATAAAGTTTAAAAACCTTGCATCTGATTACTAAGGTACAAACAGGACTGTTAGTTTCATTTATCAATGCTGCAATGAATTTTGTAGTTCATGTGTTTTATTAGGAACGTGGTGAAATAAAGAAGCCGTCAGTTTATTGATGTATATTTAGATCTCATACTGACAGTTGCTGGATAGGTCTGATGTTATTTTTATCAGCTGTGCAGAGAAGACTGTTTAATGAAGACATACAGCAGGAAGTGCTCCGGCCCTTGTATTTTTTTACAAAGGCAGCAGGGATACTGTACAGCAGCGAATGCTGGCTTTGGGAAACCCTGGCACAGGAAATCTAAACCGCTGCTCCTGGCGGTCTTCTGTTGAATGGAAACCCCATTTTTTTGTTCACCCGCGCTGTCTCCGGGGTGCTGAACAGCTCCAGCCCCAACGGGGGTCTTTCTTTTTATTCAGCTGAGCCCAAACGTTACAGACTTTCACGAACAGTTTGGTTTTTACATCCTCTTTAACTTCTGCATCAGAATACTTATTTCACTTTTGGTAACTTGATCGATCTACCACTTTTTTCATGGGCTATTTATGTTATGTTAGGAACCTAAATCCATATTGTTAACTAAAGATGTTTTGCCTCATTTAGTCATAAAAGCTTGAATGAAAAAAGAAAAATGGAATGAGATTTTCCACTTTAAATAAGCTTAATGGGAAGCTTAAATCGTGCTTGATTGTTAAACGGCCTAATTGAAGTCGTCTATATTTTCTTTGTTGTTTTTTTTTATCTGCAGGTGCACTTTCAGGTTTCCCAGCACAAACATTAAGATCAACTTCACTGCTCTGTCCAGCGGGAAGAAGGCTAAGCGCGAGGCACCAGAGTCGCCAGTGAAACCAGTTCAGCCTCAGATCTCCCCACTTACTATCAACATTCCAGACAACATCGCTCATCTAATGAGCCCCCTGCCGTCGCCCACTGGCACCATCAGGTACCTTCGCTTTAAATCCGGGGTTTAAGGTTGATGTTCTGTGTAGATTGGCTATTTTAAAGATTTTATGTCTCTTAATTCAATTCAAACTGAACTTAAAACTTGACAGAATCAGTACAGATTTCTGGTGTCCACTCGGCTGATCCAGAGAGGGGGTTTGTGGGTAATAAATGTTTCTGCCGGACCAGGAGTTATTAGCTGACCATAGCAGGTTTCTTTAACGATGATCAGTTTAAGGAACCAGCTTGGTCGTACTGCCGCAAAACTGCAGACGCGCTGTGATGTTGTTGCAGGTTGTTCTTATTGGCACACATTGAACTTCATTGTCACGTGTTTTGACATATTTAGATCTAGCAGTGACGCTAGCAGCAAGGAACGTCTAAATGATGATTGATGAGCTGGAAAATCTTCTGGATCAGAATGCATCGCTGGGACGCTCTTGCAGCGTCGGACCAGAACCGAGCACAGTTCAGCGTTTTGGTCCAACAGATTGAAAGAGAGATGTACTTCCTCTGTTTTCTGAGTCGTACGGATGCATGTTCACGCCCTCGACACAGTTGCTCGTCAAAACTATCCAAACCTCCTGCAACCCCAACAAACCGGCTTCTGGAAGTTGAGCAACTAGATAACAATGCTGTTTGAGAGCGCATTAAACAAACCAGTCGCATTAAATGGGGTCGAAAAGTTTTAACGGGGGGGTTGTTGCAGAAAGGAGACGACGAAAAGACGCTCCAGTTGGGGCTGATTTTGGCAGTTCTCGGACAGCAGAACGATTTTTTGGACTCTTTGATTAAATGGATCCCCAGATCAGGACAAGTTTCTCCTGCCGTCAGCTGCTGCGGTGATCTACAGACAGGCGTTCATACATGGAAATCTTCCCATTATTACAAGTGATTGCAGTGTTCCCACACAGCTAGAGAAGTAGGCTTATTTGCATGGATGTCGGTGAAAAGGGAGTCACTGCAGCGCAGACTGCAGATGAGCTCTCTTGAAGCGAAGCAGGCCTGTTGTATTTTAAGCTCTGAATCCAGTAGTTTTGTCCTGATTTGGTTAAACTCTGCAGAGAAGCCTCGCTAATAGGCCGATTGTCTTGTTTCTGGTTTCTTCTCGACAGCGCTGCTAACTCTTGCCCCTCCAGCCCACGGGGGGCGGGCTCCTCGGGCTACAGGATGGGCGCTCGCATGGTCAGCTCTGTGGAGCTGCAGCTTATAAACGACAACTCGCAGCCTGAGAACGACAAAGAGGCCTCCGGAGGGGACAGTCCCAAGGTGAGGGTTACCTTCTCTCAGACATGGAAGCTCTTCTCTAAGAAGGAAAGCTGTCAGGCTTTTGTTAAAGAAAAAATGTTGATCAAATGTTATTTAGCTATTTGTTTTATTTGTTTTTCCATTTGCTTAAATGGTTTACAAAATATGTTATAGGGAAATAAGTAACTCTTCAGATTAAAGAATCTTACTATGGCATGAGTTAAAGAGAAAAGTCTATATTATAGATATGCAGGGGTTTGACAATGAAACTGAAACATCTCTCATTTTAGTGTGGGAGGTTTCATGGGTAAATTGGACCAACCTCGTGGTCAATCTTCATTAACTGCACATTGCACCAGTAAGAGCAGAGTGTGAAAGTACAATTAGCAGGGTAAGAGCACAGTTTTGCTCAAAATATTGTAATGAACACAACACTATGGGTGACATACCAGAGTTCAAACGAGGAGAAATTGTTGGTGCACGTCTTGCTGGCGCATCTGTGACCAAGACAGCAAGTCTTTGTGATGTATCAAGAGCCACGATATCCAGGGAAATGTCAGCATACCACCAAGAAGGACAAACCACACCCTACACAATTAACTGTGGAAGCTGTCTGAAAGGGATGTCCGGGTGCTAACTGTAGCATATCTGTAAAGATAACAGTATACTACTTTTTCAAAATCATTGTAAATGAACAAATAGAGTCAATGAGCTAGTTTTATCAGAAGATAGATACGACTCATGAAGGAGCAGACAGACTAGAAGTTTGCAGTTGCGAGTACCTTGTATTTATAGTGAAACAATGTATATACATATTTACCACATCAGTGAAAATAAACATCCAAATGGCCATATAAAATGCGCAAAGAAAAAAAAACAAAAAAATCATTCAATCAAATCAACATCAATCAATCCCACACCCTTCAGTTCCTCCACCCCAAGCTGGGGTTTGTTAGCATTCCCAAGCAAGTTAATTTTAAAGTGCTTGGCGTCGTGCAGGTCATGGACTGACATAAATCAGATCAGATTGGGGATAAAAGTGTTCGTTGGCTGCAAGGAGCCTGCTACCAGCCTGGCAGGAGAACAGAAGTGGTCACGCACCAAAAGTGCAATCTTTCCTTGGGCTCTCAGCCTGGACTTTCAGCTCGCCATCAAAACCTGGCCAATTCCTCAGTTTATACATCACACAACCAGGGTTTTCTTATCTCATCTCAGCCCTTAGTAGTTGGCTCCTGCAGCTCTGCCTCTCCCCACGCGTCCTAAACTTTCATACTTCCCGGCTCCAGCTGATATACTTAGCAGATAAGCTGCAGTGGTACATGTGACCCTAATACTCAACAGCTATTGGCTGTGTAGTAGTCTTGCGAGAATTGTTGATATTACATTCAAGTATCACGAGATTTGGGATTTAAAGGGCTAAAGAGTGGAAAAAAATCTGAGAATGAGGGAATGAAAGTAAAAAAATCACACCCGGGTTACATAACCCTGATTGTATCCAAAGAACATAAAACCACAGCTGCCCAAATCCCGGCAGAATTAAATGTGCACCTCAACTGTACATCAGGAGCTCCACAGGGTCAATATACACGGCCAGGCTGCTATAGGCAAACCTTTGGTCACTCTTGCCATTGCCAGACATCAGTTTCAATGGTGCAAGGAGCACAAATCTTGGGCTGTGGACAATGTGAAACATATAATGTCCTCTGATGAGTTTTCTCCACGTCTGGGAGAGTTACGGTGTGTAAAACACACAAAGAAGAGTACCACCCAGACTGTTGCATCCCCAGAGGGAAGCATGGGGGTGAATCAGTGATGGTTTGGGCTGCCATATCATGGCATACCCTTGGCCCAATACTTGTGCTAGATGGGCGCATCACTGCCAAGGACTACCAAACCATTCTGGAGGACCGTGTACATCCAATGGTTCAAACATGGTATTCTGAAGGCAGTGCCGTGTATCAGGATCACAATGCTCCAATACACACAGCAAGTCTGGTGAAAGATTGGTTTGATGAACATGAAAGTGAAGTTGAACCCCTCTTATGGCCCAAACAGTCACCAGATATTATTGAGCCACTTTGGGTTGTTTTGGAGAAGCTAGCCAGGAAACGTTTTCCTCCACCAGCATCATAACGTGACCTGGCCACTAGCTTGCAAGAACAACAACTTAATATCCATCTGACCACTGTGCAGGACTTG
Source organism: Orestias chungarensis (assembly GCA_032876305.1). Classification (NCBI taxonomy): domain Eukaryota; kingdom Metazoa; phylum Chordata; class Actinopteri; order Cyprinodontiformes; family Cyprinodontidae; genus Orestias; species Orestias chungarensis. The sequence continues at coordinate 36,694 of JAVLVB010000323.1, forward strand.
TATATCATTTCCAAGACAAATTGACGCTGTATTGGCTGCAAAAGAAGGCCCTACACCATACTAATAAATTATTGTCGAATAAAACCAGGTGCTTCAGTTTGATTGGGAAAATCAAACTGAAGCACCTGGTTATGTTCTAGACTATTTTATTTGAATGACACTGCACAGCACACAGTCTTAGTTTTTTTCTAGATTAATGCTGGGTCTGGATCGTCAGAATCGCGTCTGACGCTTCAAGTGGATAAAATTGAGAGAATTTTGGCTTTATTTAATAAAGACAAATAAGAGTGCGTCGTTGTGGGCTGCCTAGGCACCATATCTGTAACTAGCGGAAAAATTCAGCGTGTTCAGAGTTTGGTGATTTTTTTTGTTTGTTTTGTTTTTTTGGTTTTTTTTGCACATCCTCCAGGAGCTGCGCTGACGAGGGTTGATTTCAGCGCTAGTTTCATTTACTTTAATTACCAAAAATAGCGACAAAATATCTATACGACATGATCACTTCCGTATCTTCTGCCCCGTTGGAAAATTTGTCAATATGTCACATAGCTGGCGCACTCTGATTGGTGCACCGGCGAAAGTGCAATTTTCCCTACTCGTTTGGAGCTCCACAGACTTTGCATCTAGACTGGACGCTCGTGACGTTTGGTGTGAACGCAGCATTGCAACAGACAATAAACTGTTTGTTCTTTACCATCCTGAGAACCAAAATATGAAAACTGACTGATTTTGGTTGCCATCTATCGTATGCGTTTGTATACAATCCAACTTTTAACAAAAATTTCTTCTTGTTAAAAGACATTTTTGCAGTCTGTGATCCATGAATCATCTGCAGTTTTGTATCACCAGACTTCTGAACTAAGCTGAAAAAGTTTTTATGCTGTGGCAGCAAAGATGAATGTGCATTTTACTGATTGCTGCTCTGTTTCCTCCTGTCTTCTACTTAGGACGACTCCAAGCCTCCGTACTCCTATGCACAGCTGATAGTCCAGGCCATAACTCTGGCTCAGGACAAGCAGCTCACACTAAACGGCATCTACAATCACATCACCAAGAACTACCCCTACTACAGGACCGCAGACAAGGGCTGGCAGGTTAGTTCGGACATCTCCACGTCAGACGCTCTGCGTTGCGAAATGCCTCAATTTCCCACCATCACCTTTTTTTCCCCCTGCTACAGAACTCGATCCGTCACAACCTATCGCTGAACCGTTATTTCATCAAAGTGGCGAGGTCGCAGGAGGAGCCGGGGAAAGGTTCCTTCTGGAGGATAGACCCGTCGTCGGAGGCCAAGCTCATCGAGCAGGCCTTCAGGAAACGAAGGCCCCGGGGGGTCCCCTGCTTTAGGACCCCGCATGGACCCCTCTCCTCCAGGTCTGTCCCACAGTCCTTGCTGCATGCAGGCGTGTAGCCTCGTATCACGTTACAAACACAAACATGGTGTTTCATACATTAGAGGTGGAACTAAAAATGTTAAAATATTGACACTTGCCGAGAGTCCATGTAAACCCTAATAAGACACTAGATATTTCATGCTTAGCCAAGAAAGTTAGTCTGTAAAAGCTGTGATGAAGATGGAAATGTTCACCTTTGCCTCGTAAATCAAACTGCTGGATAAGAAAACACGGGTCTTCATGTTTTATGACATGTTCTTTCTTTTTTCATTGTTGTGTATGAAAATGTCAAGTTCTTTGTGATAAGTCTATCTGACCTAAAACGAGAGGACCTTAGCTTTAAAAACTGGTTTAAAACTTTGTTTTTATGTTTGTAATAACAGTTTAATTTGCAGTTAGTCGTCCTCTATGTACTATATTACTGCTGTGATATTCTTTCAGATGGTGAGAAAACAGGATATTGCACTTTTAGGGTTAATAAGATGTCCTATTTAAGACAATAAAACTGTTCAGCGGATTCAATAAAAGCTTGATAACCTTGACCAGCAGGGGGTGAATCTTGTTTTACATTTTTATTCATATTTTCTCCCTCAGGGAACATTTAACTGTTTGTTTGTTTTACTTTAGTAGTTAATCCAACATGAGCATAATTTTGTATATTTTAATCATTTCTTCCTCTCTGACCTCCAGGAGCGCTCCAGCATCTCCCAATCACTCTGGAGTGCTCTCTGCTCACTCCAGCGGGGTCCAGACCCCAGACAGTCTGTCTCGAGAGGGCTCCCCGGTCCCCATGGAATCGGACGCCCCGTCCGCGCCCACCCAAGTGTCCACCGCCACAGTCCAGCCCAAACTGGCTGTTATCCAGGAAGCACGCTTTGCACAAAACACACCAGGTGGAACATCTTCTTTGGACTGATTATTTTAGTTTTCATAACACTTTGCAACTTTGCGACTGAATCAGTTTTTAGGAGCTCATAAATTCTTCCTATCTCGGTCCAGGCTCGCCTGTTAGCAACCAGCAGGTACTCATAGCAGTCCAGCGTCAGTTACCTCAAACCATCAAGCCGGTGACTTACACCATGGCCTCCCCGGTGAGCGCCAGCAGCTCCCAGCCCGCCCTCCAGATGGTCCACGTCCTGCAGCAGATCCCGGCCGGCTCCACGGTCATCGCCCAGGCCGCCACCCTCATCAAGAGCGAGCCGCAGGAAAACGGGGAGCACACTGAGGTCAAAGGTGAGACCCATAACCCCTAAGATACATTGCAGGCACTTTTTTTGTCCCTGATTTTCCTGAATCTTCTGGGTGCAGCTTTGTTTTCCGACATATTTTCAAAAAATCTTTTTAACTTCCCGGAGTGTTTTGACTAATCAATAGTGGATGCCTTGATATGAGAAACCAATTATTTTAAATATTTCTCCATCCTTAAAAAAAAAAAGTCCATACCACTGAAAAACTGGTATATTTACATCAATAATCGGTATAAATATGCTTCATGTATAAACGGCCCAATCAGAATATCGATGATCGGATTCCACTCGATCAGAATTAAATTGTATCCGAATGAGTGGTTTGGTTCATGACGACTTATAATCTGAATGACGTGCATGTTAACACTAGAAGGGTCTGGTCCTAAACAATTAATATAGCATCACATTATATTAGCCTACATCTTAAATCTCATTCTAAGACAAGTAGTCCGTTCCAGGGTTTGATATTTGCCGTCTTTACTGTAATTGTCATTTATTAAATGTAATTCAAAGAAAGTTTAATATTTATGTAAAATATTGATTATTAAAAATTGGATCAGTTATTCACAAAACTATTGGGTAATATCTCCTATTCAAGCCTTTTCTAACATTCCAGACCACAAAAGTAGTAAAAGTCTGTATGAATCATGCTGATATCTAGTCAGTATCGGACCAAAGACTGTAACATCGGTATTGGAACTGAAAATGCTATATCTAGACATCCCTAGTAAAAATTTATTGGGATGAAGTCATTCTAATAGTGACTGCATGTCTGATCTGTCAACCAGCTCTATTTCCCCCTCTAGTGGCCAGATGCATAATAGCAGAAAAGCAACTTCTCTGTTGCCAAGTAAAACCCGTAGCTCGATTTATAAAAAAAGAACCTGGCACCCGTCTATGAAAGGAGCTCACAACACTCCCAACCAACACACTTAAACATTTATTTACTTTTATTTTGAAAAACCAGAAGTAGAAGTTCTTCTGCTCCAGTTTAGTTAAACGTAATTCTGTATATCAAAGAACTTCCATTGTGAATAAATCCCGGCTCATGTGAACACTCGTCAGGGTCTGATTTTTTTATTGTGCTCATGTAAACTAAGCATTCTGTAGTGTCACCCTCGCATGACCGAACAAATAATAAATGTTCCTCTCCCCTCCAGAAACACAAATAAGAGTGAAAAGAACATCAGTTGTAAAAATCTGCTTTTCACCGGTGTAAGAATATGAAAAAAAGACTGATACCAATGTTAAAGCAAAGATTTCAACCCTTAAAGTTTTTTTTTTCCGTAGAATATTAACTATTCATCTTATTCACTTCCAACGCGATACCGATATTGACCGATACTATATCGGCGTGAATCATACAGACTTTTATTACTTTAGTAGGATGGAAAGCTAAAAGAAACGGCTTGATTAAGTGATACTTCTCAGAGATCAACATGTAACAACAACAGGTATGAGAAAAACGGATCCACTTATTTTTAATCCATGGATTAAATAAATACTGAACTTTCTTTAAAGAAAGAAGGTTTTACAACTAAATCGATAAAAATAAAGGAGTTTTGCAACGATGTTGCAGACCAAACACAGGAACAGATTGTGATAATGTCGGAGATTTTAGATGTGAACCGATATAATTCATTTCACGGCTGATATCGCATCGATATCAGTTTCGAGCAACTCTAAATAATAGCCCAATTTTACTTATCGGACCGTTTATACCTATGTTTATGTTTGTATTGCAGTCATGATGTTGGAGATTTTAGATGTGGGCCGATATTATCCGATAATGATTGGGACCACTCTAAATAATAGCCAAGTTTCTTATAGATTTGTTTAAAAATGTCTTAACAGGCAGCCAATACCGATGTTGATGCCGATGAATTGTGCGTCCCCATTAATCAACCCTGAGGCTTTTTTGTTAATTAAAAATTATTTGTTGTTCTGCTTTCAGTAAAAGTAGAAACTGTTCCCAGCATCAGTTCTCTGGGCACATCCAGTCGCATCATCCAGAGCTCCCAGTCGGCCACGCCCCTGCAGACCGTAACCATAGTGCAGCCGGCGCCCGTCGGTCAGCACCAGCTTCCCATAAAGGCCATCACACAGAATGGCACTCACAGCATCACCACCGCCCTCCAGGCTCCCTCCAGCTCAGGTGAGATGTTCAGGAACTGTCCGAAACCCCAGCGAGCCACTGCGTTATCGGCCCCACGTTAACTCCTCTGTCCTCCACAGCTCCGGCAGCGGCGAGCCCACTCCACCTGCTGGCGACACACGCCTCGGCCTCCGCGTCCCTCCCCACCAAGCGGCAGAACGGAGATCAGCCGATGAGCAAGCAGCCCGACGCGAAGCGCATGAAAGCAGAGGAGGAGACGACCCCAGCCACCACGGCAGAGACGGAGTCGCTGGCGGCCAGCGACCAACCAAAGTAGCCCTTTGGACCGCAGAGCCTCCTCCACGTCCTACTTTCAACCACCATCTCTCTATTTCTCGTCTACGTCGTTTTGTTTTGTTTCTTCTCCTCTTAACGCTCACGACCACGGTGCCAAACGGAGAAGAGCTTCTTTCCTCACAGTTTGGTTTTCCTTCTAAAAAAAAAAAAAAAAAAAAAGACTATGGCCACAACTTCTAAAAACACGAATCTGTGATGAGAACAAACAAACTCGAAGGTTTTCTGTGTAAGCCGTGACTGAAAGCAAGACCACAGGAAGCCTTAGCAACAACAAACCCTTAAACGAGCTGACCTTTGACCTCGGCGTGGGCTGGACGCCGCCTTTCTGTTGCATCTACCTCAGAACAGATCGGAGCCTCCGGCAGCCAGCGGGAAACGCCCTCCCCACCACGCCCGACCCGTCGGAACGGATCGGGGCAACGTGACCAACCAAGCTACGAGTACGACGAGCGTTCAACGGTTAATTTTTCATATTTTACGTTCCTGACTCATGAAAATGTCATAAAGGGATCAGCTCGGAGCCTATCTTAATTCCTGGCAGCTAGCCTCTCACATTACTGACCCTCTTAATCGCAGCTGTACGTAGGTATGCAGTATTCTGTTGTTCAACATGCGGAGCATAGCAGTTTTTTTAATGTATTTACACTTAAGTAGGAAAGTAATAAATAAATTAAATCAAGCGGGCAAAAGCAGCGGCATAACTAAGTTAGAGATGTTTTACTTGAACTTTTTCATTTCCCTTTGGTGAAAACAGTGTAAGTTTTTGGTATAAAAAAAAAAACCTGTCCCCCCTCCCCTACCTGTTGTTTTTTTGGAAATATCCTCACGATACTGTTTCCTCATTCCTTCATATTTCAAGATTTGCACAGATCTCCATGTGTGGTTCCAGGTGTCATCCTTGCATGTATCAAACAACGGAGAACCCATTAACAAAAGAGAGCGAGAGACCAGAGCTGCACTTGATTTAAATGTTTTTCTTTTCTCCTCCTGCTCCTTTTCTTTTTTTGTTTCTGCCACATCCTCTTCCTGCTCCCCCTCAAGGTCACTCCAGGCTACGTTGATGTTGTGGTGTTGGCAGAGACCTCTTACTCGCACATCCATTTGCTTGATTGCGCATTTTGCTCTGTTCAGGTGACCTGGCGGACCTTTTTGTTTTTTTCTGATTGTACACCTTCCAAACAATAGTAAGAAAAGAAATTGATGTTTTTTTCTGCTTCAGTGGAGAATTGCTTTTGTTTTTTTAAATAAATTAATTTAAAGTCCTTAAAATCCTTTTTTTGTTTGTTTTTTCAATTGGAATTAAGAAAGCTGCGGTTCTGAAGTAATCCTTAAGAGGGCAGTGTGGGTCATTTTTAACATTCATTGAATAATAAAAAAAAAATTTATTTAACATTAATGGGTCCAAAATGAAAACATTTATGCTAAAACTGGAAAGAACATGGGGAAACAAAATACTTAAAACTCTAATTTATGTTTAAAAAATGTATAAATTGCTAATAAACTTAACTTTTTAAATAAGTAGTTTCTGTACTCCTACTTTTTGCAACTTTAGGCTCAATATTAAATATTTTGATTTACCCAGTCAGAGTCAAGACTTGATTTATGGTGTGAATCTGTGGAGAAGGGGCTAAAGATTATGGTGATTGTAAGAAGACCTTCCCATCTTAAAGACGCTCATCACTATAATAAATCATCCAAATACGTGGAAATATGCAAAATATTGGTTCGCAATCATAACGATTTGATTTCTTTAATGCCTTTAAATATTGTAGTTATTAATAAGAGCACAAATAATTTTTTTTAAATTAAAAATGTGCCTGTAGAATTTTGTTTAAGAAGCAAACTCATTGTGCCTTAATTTTTTTTGTTTTGCATTCAATTCTAGGTTTGACTAATTAAATCTTGTGTTTATTGTTATCCAATGTATAAAAGAAAACACTTCAAGGGCACTACTGCACTTAATAAACAATAAAATATAGAGCAAGTCCTTAAAAGTAGCGAAGAAATGGGCAAAACGGGGAATAAAGAAATATGACAGGATGGTTGAAGTGAAAGCAGCCAAAACTCATTTTCCATTTGCTAGTATGTTCGTACGGTTTAGGTAGTTGGGGAAAAGTAGCTTATGATAGGATTTACTCACTAATTCACATTAAAGCAAACTTTTGTGTCAACTTTGATAATTTGCCGAGCTTGTGCTCCCCTGTTGTTACAGCAGAGGGCAGCACTGAGCAACTCAGTGTTTGGATTCGTAGAAGAAGAACTGGATGCTGCGAACCCGCCATGTGAATTAAGGAGTTGTTTTACATGTTAAAATTAATTAATTAACATTTATTTGCTGATATTGCCGAATGTAATTTTTTTTATGTTAAATTGAATCAGGAATGATTCTACATGGACTGTTGTTATGCTAGACAGTTAGCCGAAGCCCAGATGTTAAGCTAACACCAGTTGGTTCTGGTTTCGCTGAAGGAGGAGGGAGAAAATGGAGGAAATGTTGGTAGATTCGGACTCTGAGAGAACCTCTGGACCCGGTTCGGATCAACCGCTCACCCGTGCGTGGGAATCGGTGACAGCAGCTCTGGTGAGTGGATCTGAACTCCGGGTTGAGGCGCTCGAATAGGGGCTAAACTGCGTCTTCAGAGCTCTACTCCAATATCTAAAAATTTAAGGTTTTTCCGCAGATATGAGGCGGTTTGTTAATAATTAGACACGAATTTGACTGTTTATCTGGTAAACTGACGTGTTTGGATGAATTCGGCCGATATTTCTTAAATGTTTCTTCTCTGGTTTTATGTCTCAGGAGAGTGTCTAATTAAAACGAGCTTCCAGTGAAGAGACTGGATTAGTTAGTCAGTTATTTAGTTGAGTTTATGGTTTCATTAGAAACAAAGAGATTATCTTTATTTCTATTCATTTTGATTATTGAAAACAATATATTTATCATGATTAGAAATTAAAAATGCTATGTTTTAAACAACTTGAAACCCCCATCCAATAAGAAACATAAAGGATGTTGATAGAAAGTTTAGTGAAAGAAAAAACTGTGGTTAAACAGAAAAGTGAAGGAAAATCCCATTTCAAGAGTTTAGGAGTGATTCACAGTCTGAACTTTAGCTGAGATCGGTACAAGAAAAGCCAAAACAAACCGATGTTTCTAGAACCTCTCTTTGTTTTTAAGCAGATTAAAGACCAGACTTTTGCTTGGTGGTCCAGATCAGGGTTTGAATTTTATTCTAACATTAAGGCTGTCCAGACTAACATAGTCTGGACAGCGAGAGTTGAAGCTAATGAAGATGATCCCTTTCTAACATTTCCGACTACAAAAGTATTAAAGCTCTGCAGGATTCATGCCGATAGTGCTTTGGGTCAATATTGGTATCTGGCATCAGTGAATAATGAAACATTGGTTTTATTTTGGAGGTGAAAACGTATCTGGACGCTCCTAAAATAATTTTATAAATGCCTAAGAATAAAAAACTGTAAACAATTAAGATTACTAAAATACCTGATTCTTATGTTGCAAACAATAGTATTTTGTAAGTGTTTAAATATTTGTATGTATAAATACATGAGTTTCACTTTTTTACTTTACTGTAACTGTTGAATAAACTTTTAGTTACTGACACAGGATCAGTTTTTTAGTGGTTCCTGAATGAATCCAGTCTTCATTACTAGAGATAATAACTTTTGTTAAAAACCTCGATTACTAAGATGCCTCCCAACGTGGATGAATGGATGAATCACTAAAAGCAGCAGAATAAGCAGAGAATCCGCTTTCTGATGGAGTTCTTTCTTTTCGTAGGTTTCTCCAGAACAAACTCTGTCAGACCAGCACCTATCGGACTCCCTAGCTCTGCTCAGCAGTCACGGTTTGGGTCGGCTGCTCGGCGTCTGGCTGCTGGAGAGTCTACAGGTGCGTCTGTCGAAGTCGGTGGTTCCTGAGTTCTGGTCTGGACTGAAGCAGCCGGAGAACGAGCTGGAAGAACGAGACAGGGCCGACGTTCTGCTTGGCGCATTCAGGACTCTGCTGGACCGTCTGGAACCGTTCCTGAGCAAGTAGAACCTACACGGCGTCAGCTTTCTTTACGTTCATAGGATTCCTCAATTGGATTAAAACGCATTCAGATTACATAATCTGAATGTATAATTTAGGCCAAGAGTTCTGACGTCTCCTTTAAAAAACACAGAAGAAGAACCTGTGCTGAACTGAAACGGAAATGTTTAAAATAGCCATAAAATGTTGAATAAAAAAAAAGTGAATATCTGCTCACACAGGTGGACTGGAGAGGCTGGGCGCGTGGCAGGACGAAGGCCGCGGCGGTCTGTCCGGTCCGGGCCCAGGAACCCTCCAGGAGCGAGCCTTCACCACCATCAGGGCTCTGCTGCTTTTCTCCCCGCCGGCTGTTCTGCAGGAGCGAGTTCTGGAGTTCTACAGTCGGACATTTTCCGTCTACATGAACCGGGAAGGGGTTGAGGACGGGTCCGAGGCTCCGGACGGCCCAGACGGAGTCGCCTGCCCGGGCTGCGGCGTCCCTGCGCAGCGCTGCTGGTGTCGGGCGGCCCTGGACCAGCTTCAGGACCTCAGCCTCATCCTGTGAGCAGATCGATGATAACGTGGCGCGGTTTCGCTGCTGCCAGCATCTGACGAGCCGTGTTTCTGTGTGGCCGTAGGTCCAGGCTGCAGCTGCTGGAGTGGGTCAGCTCCGAGGCCGTCACCTCAATCCTGCACAGGCTCATCGAGCAGCGGATGGAGCAGCACTGCCGCGGCGAGTACGAGCGCTCCTTCCTGCTAGAGTTCCAGAAGGTCAGGACGGTTTTCACGCAAACCGCCTTTTCCCCTCACCGTCTGCCTCTTGACGCTGTCTGTCTCTGTGGTTGGAGCAGTGGTTGGAGCTGGTTCTGGGATGGCTGGGGAAAGTGTTCTCCAGCGAGGGAGAGGAGGACGCCTCCAGAGGCCGCCAGTCCGCCAGCTTGGTTCTGAAGCAGTGGAGGTGTCACATGCACCAGTTCTTCTGCAGGATCTACGTCAACATGAGGATCGAGGAGCTCTTCAGCATTATTAGGGGTCAGCTGTGCATTTTATTTTATTTTTTTCTGTAAGGTTTTGGGTAAAAAGTGAAACATCACCATAGAGGAAAGCTCCAGGACTGGCATCTAGGGATGGCACGATTTTACTTTGTCTCTGTATCATACCAGTGGGGAAAAAACAGAGGCTCTAATACCTTTAATGTCATATTAATACTTGACTGAAACATGGGGAATATTTGTATATATATCAGTAGTTTTATATTGGAATATTATGACTATTTGGTCATATTAAACTTATCTGGTTTTGTGATGCCAAAGGAAAGTTGTACATGAAAAGTTTTGCTATCAGATGAAAAGTCTTTATCAGTAAAGGTAAGTACCACCACGCTCACATCGCTATTACTCATTGCTACTCTGATAACAAACACTGTAGTTCTGCATGATGGATAGAAAAATTAAAAAGGATTAAATGCTGGAAAGGGCTGCTTATATTGGCGTGGGTATATTGGTACTGTGTAGTTTAGATGCAGACTGAAATAATCAAATATGTATTTTTTTTGATGATGTTGAACCGATACCGGTGTCAGATTGAAACGCAACTAGCAGTGCGGTTTCAGACGGCCTCTCTAAAGATTTTAAATCAAAAAAAATTTAAAAAAAGAAAATTGATATTATTGCTGTTAAAGCCAATAAGCGATATTTACTGACATTAACTATATATTTCCTTACCCTTAACGTTCTGTGAGCCTACCTTGCTTCTATGCATCAGGTAAAACCATCCACAATCCTGTGCTGTATCACAAATAAATACAACATGACGAAACAAAACATTTGGCTCTTAATATCTGCCCCCGGTTTACTTATTGAACTAATAGTGACTTGTCCAGCTAATTATTAGTTTTACGTTTGTGTTTTAACATGTGTTTTTACATCTGTTAGTCATGAAAAGCTTGAGCGAAACGTCTACTGGTTTAGAAGGACCTTTCAGAATACAGGAAGTGTGATCTTGCCAGATTTCGAGGCTCAAGCGTGTAATAAACAAGATGTCACAGAATAAGGTCTTAACTTCAGAAATGTTTTTCCTTCTCCAAATAAGCTTGTTAGCTCATTTCCAGAAAATACATAAAAAAACTTCTCATGCGCGCATAAGAGCTTTTCATATTATTTTAGGTTATTTTACATTCTTTCATTTCTATTCACTTTTTAATTTAGTATTAAAAACACACATAAACAAAAATTTATAGAAAAACGACTGATGTTATTCTAATTTTTTTAGGGTCATTTTATTTACCTCTGATGTTTTATTGAAGCCCTTCCTATGAATACTCACTCTGCAGCCGACCTCAGACGTGAGTTCAGGGATAGACAGATGGAGAGTGAATCTGTTTCTAAACCGATTTTTGTTTCCACCATTTTGTTTGGTTTCTTTTTCAGATTTCCCAGAATCCAAACCTGCCATTGAGGATCTGAAGTTTTGTCTGGAACGAACAAACCAGCGCCAGCAACTCCTCACTTCGCTCAAGTCTGCCTTTGAAAGCCGCCTGCTGCATCCAGGTCAGTTAAGCCGCAGGAATGTTTCTCGTCTGCCAGAATCTGTGTCGAACTTCACAGAGCGTGGCCGAATATGTGCTTAACGTGTGTTAAACTCAAATCCAAAGCTAAAACTGGAGAAACGTCAAAGCTAGAAGAGGTTTTAAAGCAGCCCACCTCAGGTTTGCCTGAAATCTGCTTCCTCTGTCAGGTGTTCACACGTCAGACATCCTCACCGTTTACATCTCGGCCATCAAAGCTCTGAGGGAGCTCGATCCATCCATGGTGATCCTGCAGGTCGCCTGCCAGCCCATCCGGAAGTACCTGCGGTGAGTTTGGCCTCAGATCCCCTTTACATCGTTTAGATCAGCTAATCTGGGATCAACTTTTTCTGCCTGAATTCAACTCAGATCTTCATTTAAAAACAAAAAACAAACTAAAAACGTTAATCATCTCATGTCTTGTAAATATCTCCTTTGTCTTATTTTTGTTCAGTAGTTAAATCAAATAGATTTAAAAAATTCATTGAATTTTAATGTTTAACATGAATATTTGAAGATAGAATTAGTAGTTTGTCTAAAATACTTTAATAAAACCATATATGTCTGTAACAATCAACTGTTTTAAATGTTTTTAAGTAATTACCTGTTAACACTGAGCAAAAAAATATCTCTGCTTCTTCAAATTTATGTCTATTCAGTTATTTTTAAGGGTTTTAAAGTATATTTATACTTCTGAATATACATCTAGTTGAAGCATCTTCTTTCCCTCTGTTTTGAGTTAAATATTTTCAAATAATATAAACAGGATTCAATGTAATACATTTCCAAAGCAGACATGTTGGTTCATTTAGTTTAAAGCTGAAGTTAATAAATAAAAATAAATAAAAATTGAGAACCAAGTAGGTTTAAACAAATCTGTACGTCGTCAGAGTTTGTCCAGTATTTGTACTGGTTTTGTTCACTGGAACCAGCAGGACCATAGCTAAGTTACGACCTTTAATGGTCAGAAACATTTTATCTTGACACAAACATCAACATCATGTTAAAATAAAATTAGAGTTATATCCATTATATCATTTAGTTAGAGCAGATGAATAAACTGTAAAATTGACCCTAGAAGCCTGAATTAATCCAGAGGTCTGAATCTGCCAGTTTTGATCTAAAAAAACTCTTAATTTATGGTAAAGCCTCCTACTGCATGTGCTTTGATGCACTTTCATATGATTAAACATCGTCTTTTAAGCAACCCAGAGGTCGACCAGGCCGGGGAAAAATTAATGTTCCCCAAGAGAGCGGATCTGAAATAAAAGTCTAAGAACCGCTTCTGTTCTTCTTCTTTTTCTTCTCTGTTTTCAGAACTCGGGAGGACACAGTGAGGCAGATTGTGGCCGGGCTGACGGGGGACGCAGAGGCATGCACTGACTTGGCTTCCGAGCTCTCCAGGGGAGACCCGGTGACCCTGGAGATGCAGGACAGCGACGACGAGGGCAACGACCCAGAGGACTGGGCTCCGGATTCGACCGACGCCGTTCCCGGTCGGTGAATGCGTCGAATCCTACAAAAAAAAACATAAACTGAATTTCCGCTAACCTCCCTTTGTTGTGGCTGTTCACCAGATAAGCTTGGCTCCAAGCGGCGCTCGTCCGATATCATCAGCCTGCTGGTCAGCATCTACGGCAGCAAGGATATCTTCATCGACGAGTACAGAGCCGTGCTGGCCGACCGGCTGCTGCACCAACTCAACTACAACACGGCCAGGTCGGACCCGGTGGACGAATCCGCCAGAGGAACCGGACTTGGTTCAGAGCTGCGGATCCTCTAACCTCTGAGCTACCGTCTGATTTCAGGGAGATTCGAAACGTGGAGCTGCTGAAGCTGCGGTTCGGCGAGTCTCACATGCATTACTGTGAGGTGATGCTGAAGGTACGCTCTCCAAGTCCCGATCTATGGCGGTGCTCCTGTGAAACGTTCAGTGGTTAAACACACTTGTGTGGGCGGGCAGGACATGGCGGACTCCCGCCGGATCAACAGCCATATCCGTGAGGAGGAATCCAAGCTGAGTGAGGAGGAGCAGCCGCCGCTCGCCCTGTCGGCCATCATCCTGTCGTCTGAGTTCTGGCCCACGCTGAAGGAGGAGAAGCTGGAGCTCCCCGCTGTCGTGTGCCGAGCCACGGAAGCTTACACCCGCCGCTACGAGAAGCTCAAGGTGGAAAACCCCGAACCAGAAGCTTTTCTAGGTGTACCCCGGTGTTCTAGACGCCCGGCTGTCCAGTGGGCTTCAATTACATCATTTCTTTGTAGTTTCTAAAGAAACAAACAGAATTTAGGAAGTGTTCACGCTAATGGTGTCACAAAGCAACTTTTTTAGGAAATCATCCAGCTGCATCTTATTTAACATTAATATGAAAACTTTATTTTAATAATCCTAACAGGAACAAGTCATAACTCCATTAAAGATTTAAAACTACAATTTTTCACCAAAAGCCGATATTCCAGACTTCAGTATTGCCCGATAACGATATTAGCATGAATCATACATACTTTTCTTGTTTTTGTAGTGTGAACGGTTAGAATCCGGTTTGATTAAGGGAGCTTCATCAAACAGAGTTCATACATCGCTCCTATGAGTTGCTCATTTGTTAGCAAAAGCTGTTGTAGTGATTCCTGGACTCTGCAGGCTGGATAGAAGCGATGATATCAATACAGGATTGAGGCAGAGTCTAGTTTAGCTTTGTTTTTCTAAATGTGAGATCAGTGCTCCTAGTTTGTTTCCATCCTTTAATTTTCATCTACATGATTCCCACTGTGACTTGTCTGATTACACCTCTGACTGACTGTCGCACGAAAGTATCATTGAGAGGATTGATCATAATTATTTAAAACAAGCTACATCACTAGTCAATCACTAACTAGATCCTTTTCAGCCAACCACCACCAACCCATCACAGCCAGGAAAATTCAAGTAGTGCCGACTCAGATTTAGGAAAAAAAAACAAGAAAACCTAATACCTCAATTTTATACACTAACATTATTAAGCTGAGCTAACTCATCCTAGTCTGTTAAAGATGACCCCCCCTTTAATTTATTTTACATTTAAACTTGAGCGGCATTACATGGCTTGTTTTAAGAACCGCTGGCTGATTATTTAGTTGTTGTTTTGTTATTTGTTTGCCTTTTTCTTTTGCAAGTGCTTGGAGTAATATGTCATACTTTCTAATTTCCTGTCAACTTCTAACATTTTCTAACACTACAATTTGTTGTGTGCTAGTGAGCTACGCCCACTGCCGCAGACAGGCACATTTTTTAAGAAGTACAACATCCTTTATGTTTTCATCAGCCACTAAATATTTCTGTGGATTATGGGCGTTTTTCAGGCCATGAGGACGCTGAGCTGGAAGCCTCATCTGGGTTCCGTCACTCTGGACGTGGAGCTGGCGGACCGAACGCTCACCAACCTCACAGTGTCGCCCATCCACGCCGCCATCATCCTTCATTTCCAGGAGAAAAGTATGTCGCTGGTTTCAGGCTCAGGTTTGACTTGTGCTGATAATGAATTATCCTTTAATCCCAAGATAAACTATTTCAGGTTTCTGACTCAACTTTAAACTTTTCATTAAAACCTTCAACAAGAGACAACTAACTTATGTCCCAGAGGACAGGACACTCCTGCTATTTAAAAGGGGAAAAAAGAATAAAATATCTAAAATAATCAGCCCACATTAAAGGTGAGCGTTATGTTTTTAAAAATGTATCACGATGCTTTGCGATTCAGTCATGACTACAGTAAAAGTAATGATAACCACAAATACAGGTCTTGAAAAAATTACCAATTTAGGACGCCAGTTACAGAAAGAAGTGTGATTTCTGTCACTAATCTGACCACAGAAACTGCATTTAATCATATTTTTAAAGGAAAAACCTGCAGGGAAAGTTACGTTTTTTTAAACACCTTTACAGTCTGGCCAAGTCTTTGTGCCTAAATCCGACATTTATGAGCAAAAATGCAATTACGACAGAACTCTAAACAGCCCTGGTGATACAAGGTGGTGGAAGCATTATGGTGTGTGGATGCTTTTCATCTTCATCGACGGGAAAAGTGGACAAAGCAGGAACACAGCATAGAGGCTGCAGGAGACTAGGTTTGGATAGATGTTGGTCTTGCAAGGGATGGCTTAGATCAGACCTGGGCAAACCACGGGCCATATCCAGCCCTCTATGCAACCCTGTCCTGCCAGCGTGAGGCCAACCATAAATTACAAAACAAATGTTAAAAAAATAACGATTTCATTCATGAAATACAACTGTGATGCTTTTATTTTGAAAAGCGCTATGTCTGCAATTATTCCGTATGTGTGTGAAGGTGAACAGCTGTATGTGATCCTAACAGATGTTACGTCAATCCGTGTCTCCCTGTCAGACGCGGTTTCCCCTATATTTCAGTGCAGACCTTGTCACCGGCGCACTGTGCTCGCGGCTCAAGGGCACTACAGACAGCTCAGATAAAGTGTTTTACCCACGTTTTTGAGCGATACATTGAAACATAGGCTGCTTTTGCTACTGTTGGTCTAATAAATACTATATTTATTTATATTATTGTAAGAGTATTATAAAATGAGTTCATATGCATGTAATTACATATAAATGCATAGGTATTTAAAAATATCTATAAACGCATATGAGAGCAAAAAATAGAGTTGAAAAAGTGGGCAAACCTGAAATGAGGTTGAAAACCTTGCAAGTTATTGTTTTATGTCTGTGTTTGACCTTGACATCACAATTTCACATAGCTTAATTATAAATATTAACAGAATAGGTATATTCTCCCGGTACCAGCTATTCAAAATATGCAATTAAGTGCATTTTCCAATGGAAAGAAGTTGAGCAGAATAGTTTTATTTTGTGTGTTGTCATGTAGGAACAATTGCAGTAGTGGTTATAATTGCCAGAGATTTATTTTATTCTGAAAATACCTGGTTAAACTAGTTATTGTGAGGCTAAAAGAGCGAAGGTGTCATTCTGTGTTTATACAGGTGACCTGACTCGATTTTGTGAGCTTCACCCCTGTGAGATGTTTCAGACCACGTGTCTTCAGTTTTTCACTCCACCTGTAAACTGCGGCTGGATTTCAGCGATTAAATGTTTTTTTTTGAACGTACAACAGTTCTCATTATTAAGAAGGTCCAGATATTCATGAACTGAATGATACACATTATGTAATTAAGTGTATGATACAATGGAAGACAGTTGAGTAGAATTAAGTCAAAGTTACCGGTGTGGCCCTCTTGACACAATTCAGGTCCCTCATGTGGCCCCTTGTTAAAATTATTTGCCCACCCCTGGGTTAGATAATTAGAAATGCCCTTGTTAAATTCCATACCAGAATTAAATAGAGGATTTGTGGGAAAATTTGAAAAGTGATGTTCAGATTCTCTCAATTTAGTCTGACTAAGCTGATTGGTGGGTAATTTTAGCAGGTTGTGGGTTTATTTTAATTTTTTTTTTAAAGAGGATCAACTTAAAATGCGTTAAGCACCGATGCATGCCACACTTTTTAGATTTTTTTCCCCTATATCTATACTTCCACTACAGTTATCTACTACTTTGTGTTGGTCTGACACAAGGAGATCCCTGTACAACAAAACTTTGTGGTTGTGACCAGAAAAAAATTTGGGAGGGTTGAAAACTCCCCGTTTTTCTTCTTCTTGTAGTTCCACCTGAAACTGACTGCGCCTCGCTCATCTCCTCTTATGGTCTGTAAGGTTCCTGGACCCTGGAGGAGCTGAGCGCCAAGCTGGGCGCGCCAAAGGAACTGGTGCACAGGAAGCTGGCCTTGTGGCAGCAGCACGGCGTCCTGAGGGAGGAGGCGGCCGGCCGCTTCTCGGTGCTGGAGACGGGCTCGTCCAGGGAGAAGGCGGACCGGGGCGTGATGCTGATCGACAGCGACGAGGAGAGGGACTCCAACACCACCACCCAGTCTGAGCAGAGGGAGGAGAAGCTGCAGGTCAGCACGCCGCTCTGATCCAAAATGTTCTCCGGTCCACTTCTGTTGTTTAGATCAGTTTTGGTGAAATTGAGAAACATCAAAATGGTTTAATATTGACAGTCCATGGTCAGCCATTGAAAAAAAATGAACTCTCCACCTTTCAGTTGAGCAACATTAATTAAAAAAACATTTCTTCATTTTTTTTATGGGGAAATTCTAAACAACTTAAGATTGACAGGAAACAATTAATTAGGGAACCAAATATTAATCTTGATTGAAGATGCGAACAATATAGTAAGAGTTTGTTCTTTTTAACGGGTTTTGAAGCCTTGAAACAACAGAGTAAAACGAAAAATCATCTTGTCTGGCTAGTTAAACTGAAACAACTTGTGAGCGTCTAATAGTTAAAGGCAAAATGGATTTAATTTTTTTTAATCAAAATGTCTTCTGGTTTTATCCTACTATTGATGAAGGTAATGATAAACAAATAAAACTCTTTTACACAAACACCAGTGACTTAAACAACTGCGACTTCTGTCACTAAACTGCACACAGTGAGTGCACCTAATCATATTTTTTATTTGTTAACTTATCTAATTGGACAAACATAATAAAGTTTTGATATTCTTCAAAAATCTTTAAATGATAAATAAATAAATAAGATCTAATAAATAAATAAGATCTAATGACCTGCCCTAGTGTCTAAAGTTTGACTTGCAATAATAAAATAATAATAAAAACACAATAATATATTAAGAACTTTTAAAAGTTATGTCAATCCTTAGAGTCTCTGACCGACACAAATATACATATAAAACAAAATATTAAAATCAAAGGTGTGTTTTCTTCTACTTGAGTTTGGCTGTAAAAGTGACATGTTACCTCTCCCAGTCCATATTTAATGAGCAAGCTGCTTTATCTGCATACAATTTTGTTTTGCTTCGTTAAGAATAAAGTGTAAAATAACCATGAAACCTAGAAAAATAATACACATTTAAAAACAAACAAAATGTTTTCTCCAACTAGACTAGTGCATAGTTAGCCACATGTAATTTTAGCTACTTTAGCTACAAGCTAGGTTTGCTTAGACTTTACTAGCTTTTAATCAGTGATGGAAAAGGTTTTGAAAGTGATTCATGTATTTAACTTGTTTCTTTAGCTTTCATCAAGGACAGAAGTTTCTTAATGTATATTCCACTTCTTATCGTGAAATGTTCCACTTTTAGCATCACTTGGACAAAGTAACAAAAAGTAACCTCTGTAGTTATGTTAATGTCAACACTGCCCTCTGGTGTAAGGGTGCTGTTATTCCATGGTAGAATAATTCAGCAGCTTCTTAAATTTCTTCCAAAAAAAAGCGCTCTTCCTAGACTGATGTCGCTTTGTTCCCGCAGCTGTTCTGGGCCTACATCCAGGCCATGCTGACCAACCTGGACAGCATGACGCTGGAGCGCATCCACTCCATGCTGCGCATGTTCGTTGCAACGGGGCCCGTCGTCACGGAGATGGACGTCAATGAGCTGGAGGCTTTCCTGCAGAGGAAAGTCAGGGAGCACCAGCTGATCGTGTCCACAGGCGTCTACAGACTCCCCAAAACCAGCTGACGGAGGAAGTGGCAGTGCGGTCGGGTGAAATCAGGGGTTGAAGAACTGAAAAACGAAAAAACCTGCAAACTGTATAAACGCCAAAAGTCAGTAAGACAAAAATGATTGGATGTAAGCAGCAGGAAATTAAAATGGGATGTAACCTATATAAAGCTGATTTTCTATTATTTATCACCTCTTTGGCAACTCTGGAGGAGTTAGAGGATCTATAGATCAGGTGGGAGAATTAAGATGACACAACTCTCAGTTTTGTCTTTTATGGAGAATCCAAACATGTAGATGATAAGACCAACACGTAACCTTGCCAACATCATGCTTGCTTCTGCAGAGACAACGTAACAGGTCAAAGATAAGGAGATGGAAATCAATCTCATTCTACAGCATTGCTCCATTTTGAGATTCTCAAACATTGGTTTTCCCATAATTCTGACGGATTTAAGTGTTTAATTTTCTTTAAAAAGTGCTTTGTTCAGTTAAATCTGAACTACAAGAAATAATGTGGAAGATGTTGGATCCTTAAACAGTTTATTTTGTACTTAAGGCATCACAAACGGCAGCAGATGGATGCACTTCAGGCAGAATGAGTTTACATTTTTTTAAGACATTAAGGCAATTATTCTAGCACTTTTGAACACAGGAAGACTAGATTTATTGCTTTATTCGTTTTCGATAGCAGAGAAAACATCAAGAGATTACTGAAGATTTAGACAAGGCATATTGCTGAACTAGTAACACCTTATATGGCTCCCTTTTGGAGGATATATTGTTGTTTTTTAAACAAAACAAAAACTGAACAGGTTCAGGAGTGAAGTTAAAGGTACAGGCAAGCATTTTTTATTTGTTCCAAATGTCCAAAAAAGGAAACAGAGATGTATCACACCTTCAAATGAATGTCAGCTTTGACCTGAAAACAGGAAAGGTTATCTCCGTTTTAGGATGAACTTTTAATACGAAATTATCTGCAAGTTTTTAAAGATTTCCCATGAAGTTCCAACTCTCGCACACAAAAAAATTAATTATCATATAGCATATTTCTGAGGCTTCAGGTGAGAAAAGTCAAAGGTGGTCATCTTTGCCTTGTCCAGTTTTATTTCCACTTTTTTTCTCCTATTTGGGACAATACTTTTATGGACTGATTGGATCAAATGTGCAGTTTCAAGACAGGTTAAATTAAGACATCCAAGTGCAAGTGAAGCCAGATTTATCAGGAAGATTTCATCCAATATTAACTTTTATGTTCAGTAGAAACAGACAGACACAGCATCAGAACCCAGGACACAGTAAAAAAACACCAGAATTGTCCTTTATGTCCTGGGAGCTGCTACATGTGGTCAGTGCTGCAGACAACATCCCTCAGGTTGAACCATTAACAACAACCCAGACGGTCTCGGCTCAGCAGCATTTCTTCCCTCGTTTCCGGTGGCCGCGGTCTTTTGGTGTGTTGATGTTGACAGTGTCTTTCTCCCGGAAGCGTTCCCTTTCAGCTCGGTCCCTGCTTTCCTTCTTGGCCTGGAGCACCATGCGAGTAAAAGCCATAAACATCTGATGAAACAAAGTAAAAACTGTGAACTTTCCATGAACCTGCGGGAAACGGAGGGTCAAGTTGCTCCAGCAGCATCATTTTCATTGCCATGTGGAGCAATGACAAATAAAGGATTTTGATTCTGATCTGTGGGTTTTAAAGCCCCAAAGCCTTCTGGGAACTATTTGTAATAACATGAGAAACAAGACTTTTAATATCAAAGATTATTACACTTAATTCAGGCATTTTGCAGACATAAATTGATATGGATTGATATTCGGCTATCTACTACTGACAAGAGACCATTCCAATAGACGAGCTCTCCAGCTGTAGTCTTTAAGATCTACATCCTGCAGGTTTTAGATGCAACACTTATCAAACACATCTAAAACAAGCGAATGGAGCTCAAGAGATAAATCTAGCACCCGACACAGCTGACCAGGGACGTATCAAGCCTCCAGGTCTTAGATGTTCTTCCGAGGTCGTTGTTTCTACTAATTAAATGTGACCTCCATCTGAAAAAACATCGTCCCACAGCAGCGCCATGATTTCGTCAGTAACAACGGATGCCGCCGTCTGTGGATGTTAAAAGTTGTTGACCAGGATCAGCTTCCAAACGTGACAAACCACAGGTCATCAGAAGTTTAGTTAAAAACTGATAGGTGTAAAAAAAAATAATAATTGTTTTGAGATAGAAGTTTTTTCAAGATTCCTTTGTTTTCAGTTTAGTAAACCTGTCTAAATAACATTCAAAAAAATGATTTTTAAAAAATCAGCAGAAAATCTGAATTGTGAATATTAAACAAGATCAAATCCTGATTGTTGCAGTTTCTAAACCCCTAATTCAGTTTCTTTTTCCTTTGATCCAGACTAACAGTGTTCAGGATTTCTGGAGACCTTTTACTTAAATAGATTTTTTTTTAAATCCAATGTTTTTTTTGTTTTTTTTTACTTACAAAACATATCCAATAACAACCCGTTTGACAGATATAATTAAGGCCCAGCAAAATGCTCAGAGTCTTAATTATAGTTCAAAATGTAAAGAGGAGTAAATCTCTCACCTCTTCTACATTCTTATTTTCTTTGGCACTTGTCTCGAAAACAGGAACGCCCAGAGATTTCCCAAACTGCACGGCGTCCTGGGTGTCCACCTTCTTCTTGGCCGGGTCCTCGTTCTTGTTTCCCACTGAAACAAAAATAAAAAGGGCTCTTCAGCTGTGGCTCCATGCTGACTCGAAATGAGGCTCAGATAATTTCCTGTTCTTATGTTTGAAAGCAGACTGAAGCATTTTTGGTGAACAAATTGTCCTCGGAGTATTTATATCTAAGCAGCTGCATTGTTGCTTACATACACAAATATTAAGAGATACGGTATTTGTTGTTCAAAACAATCGTGTTCACATTTATTAAACACGTTTAGCTCATCATGTTCCCCAGTTTTATTTAGTAGATGCTTATTGGGACTAAGGTTGCGGGTGAATCTAGTGGGAGGAGCTTTCTCTGGATTTCGTTTCGCTTTCTAATAACATCACGATCTGACATTAAAAGCTCAACGCTCTCAAATATTTAAATGAGCTTGAGAGTTGATCAGATTCCTCCCTTGAAAGATGCTGTTTTTCGAACCTTTTCACAAATTAAAT
Source organism: Orestias chungarensis (assembly GCA_032876305.1). Lineage (NCBI taxonomy): Eukaryota > Metazoa > Chordata > Actinopteri > Cyprinodontiformes > Cyprinodontidae > Orestias > Orestias chungarensis. The sequence continues at coordinate 59,094 of JAVLVB010000323.1, forward strand.
CAAAAAAGTGTGGCATGCAATTATAATGTATCATCTTATATTTAAGTCTAGCTACATTGTATTAGTCTGCCACTTAAAATCGTAATAAAGTACATTAAGGTTTGTGGTTATTCTATTATTTAAAAAAAATACGACTAACGTTCCATCTCTGCAGAGCACTGCAGTATTCTCTGGACCTACCCAGGATTTTGCAGACGTTGTCACAGTTCTCGGAGATTTCGTTTAACCACCTCTTCACGTTGACAAACGACTGTGGATTCGTCACGTCGTAAACGATGATGACACCGTGGGTGTTCCTGTAGTACCTGTGCGCGCATCGGCAGCAGAGTGAAAAAAGTAAAAACACAGCAGCTCTGCACGCTTGCCGCACGTTCGGAGAAGGCAGTGGGGTTTTTGTTTTTTTTACGTTGAGGTGATGGTTCTGAATCTCTCCTGCCCCGCCGTGTCCCAGATCTGCAGCTTCACACGTTCTCCCTCCATGTCCACCGTTCGGATCTTAAAGTCTACTCCGATGGTGGTGATGTAGCTGCCTGCAAGAGGTTGGAAAATCATCAAACCATAATTAAAGCTAATTTATTTTTTCTGCTTAGTACACCAGAGGGTCACACTGGACAAAAAAAAGGAATCTAAGTGAAACAGCAGGCAAATACTCAGAAAACTTTAATAGTTTACATTTTAATAAATGAATTTCACTTCGTCATTTTTTTTCCTCGTTATCTGTTTTGTCTAACCTAAAGGAATCTGTTCCTCCAACAACTTTTGCATCATTGACTTTTCTTGTTTCATTCTGAAATCCTTTGGAAAAGTTATATTTTGATTTTTCTGCTCGCCTGAAGTTATGATAAAAAAATATATATATTTATACTAAAACAGTATAAATATATACTCACTTAAACTAGTTTTTTAATAAAAAGTTTGTTATTTTTGCACTAGAGACCATTATTGACAGTTACCAGATGGTAAATGAGTGGAGAGACAGAAGGGAGGAAAGACGAGTAGCAATAGTTTCTACTTCTCTGTCACCTCATCATTTGAACTAGCTTTTAATTGTTTTGTTCATCAATCTTCTACACTTCAACACATACAAAATAAAACTTTGGTACATATTTTCAAGACAAGCTAAAATTGGCCAACTCCTGCAATTGCCTTTTTACGTTTGTTTAGCATAAAAAAAAGTATCCTACATCAGTTCCTGTGTTTCTTTTGTATTTTCTGTCCACTCAAACCAGTCAGGTTTCTTCGTGTTAAAGGGGAGTTTTTCCTCTCCACTGTCGCAACATCCATGCTCAGTTTAACAGATTGCTGTAATGTCTATGATGCAACACGAGCCATCATCTACTTTCTCTGCTAGTCTAGGAAAAATAACTGCTGCAAGTCGATGGCTCGATATGATCGGCTCGTTTTTCTGTTTTTTATATGGAGAGTTTTTCAACTACTTTGAATAGTAAACTGAACTTGATGCACTGATTGATAACCAGGATCAACTGGACTAAAATTATGACAGCACTGAAATGATTTTTCTTGTATGATGCTTTGAGAGGTCGCCCTGTGAAGGTATAAACTGAACTGAATAATAAAAGAACAGAAAAAACAGGTTGACAATATAATATTTCACCTGATGTTTTTTTGCTTGTAGAACAGCAGAAGCTCAGAAAACGAATGAAAATCGGCCATTTTTGATTTAGAAAATATTCCCATAACATAAAAATTTATTATTAACATATTAATATCAATTATAAGTTTTTTCTCATAACCAAAAAATATTAAAGAGAATTTAACCACTAAAACTGTATTATAAGCATTTTTTTTTACAGTTTTTCTTATTATTGGTTGCCGGCAATTTATGCTGAGGACTGGCAAAAAAATCTTTTTTGCATTAATATAATAAATATTAACATGGTTCCTTTATCCTTTTTCCTCTTCAAAGTTTATATATTTATACTATATTAATGTTTATATTTAAGTTGTAAATATTTATTTGACCATACCTATTTTATTTTTTTATTCCATGTGGAGCCCAACAAAAAATAAAAAAACAGAGCAACTAGGTCTAGATATTGAGTAACGTAGATTCCTCGGTTTGTGATTTTTTTTTTTTCCTATTGGCACGTCTAATTTCCACTCTTTCTACATAAGCGCTCTTCCCCCTGATGTATGTTCAGACGTGTTACGACACCACTCACAAACCCTGAAGATTAAACGCCTCAACATGACAAAACGCCTCTGGGCCGAAAAAGAAAGCAGAAGCCGTCGAGGCAACTCACCAGAAAAGGAGTTGTCTGCGAAGCGGAGCAGCAGGCTGCTTTTCCCCACATCTGGAGGAGGAACAGATCAGAGATCAGATTAAGAAGGCGGTAAAACTGGTCACAAGACCCATCAGTTAAGGTCGCCGTCCTGAGTGACGGCATCCTTCCAGTGAAGCCAAGAAGGAGGAGATGGAGTAACGAGAAAAGTGAAACAAACACATGAAGTGAGCAGATTTTCCCCCAAAGCAAACCCCTGAGGGTCAGTAATGTAGATGCGGCCAATTAGCAGGGGTTCCCAAAGTGGGGGTCAAGCACTTTTACCTTCTCCTAAACTTTCCATCAATAGCTTTGGAATTAGTCGTCTAAACAAGCAGCTTCTTTAGGAGTTTGAAGAGCGTCAGTAAAAAAAATGGAAAACTGTCCGGTCAGCATTGCTGTATAAATTCACGGTTTAAAACCGCCTTACGCCAGCGGATGATTAAGAGGTAAATACGATCAAGTTAACGCTGATATGGAAATAATAAAGACCTAGAGCTAAAATGAATCTCGTCAGAGAGACATGGTGACAAAAAAAAAAAGAAACCTCACCACAGGATTAGAAAACCGGTAGTTTCTACATGTTCCTCTGTTGGCCAAGAAGATTATGACTTCCATACTTTGGTTCGCATCTACTTTGTAGTAATTTACTAAAAATGTCCGTTAAGGAGAAATGAACCCCATAATTAATCTGCAGCCGTCAACGAATCAGGAGCTGCCATTGGTTAATAAGGGTTTTCTTTTTTGTAGATTTATTAAAGCAACTCAAGAACTGAACAAAGTTCTGCAGGAATGTGGTGTAAAAATACGAAGTTATATAAAAAAGTATTTTTAAATATGATTTTTACTAAAGTGGTTTTGTTTTAAAAAGCTTCAGCAATTACTGGTCCGGGCCATAAAAGCCAATTTTTTTATAAAGCAGAAGCCCAAATGTTAAACTGAAAGGTTCTGCATGAAAAACCAAGAAACATCTCAAGCATGCAGGAGAGCGAGTTATCAGTTTCTGGGAACCATAGCTGACGAAAACACAGAGTAATGCGAGCTACGCTAACGTGGCTGAGGGACTGTAAGAAAATTACTATTCAGATAATATTCTTATTAAGAGAAGCAGTAACACGCCAGTTTGGTTCAAAGTATATAATAAAGCAGCACAGACTGCAGAAGATTATCTTTGGTATGGATGCACTGAAATGAATATTAGAGCTGATACAAATATCTGATATTTACGTTGCGGTCATAGACTCACTATCATTGTCACATGATCAATCATGTGACCCAACCAAACAAGTTGGAAAATAATATTGTTTTTTAATATCAGCCCAGCTTTACTGATTGGACCGATACCAGTAGGTTAAAAGAGTAATATCGAACAAACATGAGATCGGTATTCATCCACTAACGTGACAGCTGGTTAATGGGTTTCTTCTTTATCTAGCTGTTTGATTGCGGTTTAAATGTTGATTAAAAGATGACAATATCAGGGACAGTAAAAATCAGCAGACTCGCCGGGAGGTGCTAACATGGTTTTACATAAAGGATATTTATCTCCTGCAGGGAAGAAACTGACTGCTCAGAATACAAGGATGAGCGGTAGACAGTGGATGACCTTGACCTGTCTTTCTCCCCACTTTGATTTAAAAAAGAAAAAACTACACCAACAGAGTGGCAATAAAGGTTTGAGACTTGAGCGCAATTAATCACAACTTTTAAATGCTGGAATAAATATGTTTATAGAGTTTTGCTCAATATTTATATTAAATAATTGTACGTATTTTTAGAGGGGTCGCCTCTATATCTGAAAATGTTTTGGGATTCAAAAGCAGAAAAGTTTGCCAACTCCTGGTTTTAGACCATATAAATGATCTAATAGTGCTTTATTCTGTGGTACTTTAGGGGGAAATGTAAATAACAGTAAATATGTCTGGATTAAATGTCACCTAAAGGAAGTATTGCAGGAAAGATTTAAAGCATAAACAACAAACATACTGGAGTCTCCAATGATCAGCAGCTTAAAGAGATGATTGTAGTCTTTTCCCGCCATCAGGACGGCCTCTTATCAGCTTTCCCAGTAAAACCAGTTTCATATGAGGGGGGTGACCTCTGCCCTCCCCAGGTGCACATGCAGGTTTGCGTTCACTTCCAGCTGCGACCGTCACCAGCTCCAGGGAGAGGGGGGCATTTTCCAGTTAAATTCGCCGTCACTTGTCGCTCAGCTCAGCTCCGGTTTCAGAATGAAGCCACGAAAACATGCGGCGTCTCTGCAGAGCTGCAACGTTTATGATTCATGCTTCCACTTTCCGTCGCTGTTCCACGCTTCTGCAGGGGATTTCCACTCCAGTCAGAGTGCACCACGGTTATGGATCCAAACCTACTCCATTATCGAGGCACTTTTCGGCAATTCACGTTTCCTTAAAGCTGCAGAAATGAGGCGTTCCCCTTTCTGTTCCTTTAATCCCTTGATTTCACTTCGCTTTCGCGTGAAACCACACCTTTCCACGTTTTGCTGGCAAGAACACTCACTTCTTCAGAGGAGGAACCTAAAATAAAGACAGGAGCGAGAATTATAGGTTAGATCAATGCGATTATCGGTTCAGCCCCTCCTGTCCTCCCAACGCTGCTCCTCGAGCAGCAGCTGAGTCACTAAATATAACTTCCTCATCGCACTCCTGCTCTCCGCCCTCTGACTCAACTGGAACATTTCCCGTAACGTAGGACCCAGGGAGGCGAAGCGGGACGGATGGGTTTTAGGGTCCCTATTGCTGCAAGGTTGCTCTGTCAATAATAGATCATTGAAAGAAGAAAAACTCACATTTTGCCAATGTTGCTTTACATCCCAGGTGCTCAACAGGCAGCAGATTAGATTAAAGGTTTGTCTAGAGACGCCGACGGGAGAATGTGAAGGAAAACAAGGTTGTTTTTTTTAGTTTTTTTGATGAAAAATTAAAAAAATTAGCGGAGGGTCATTCTTGTATCTCTCTCACCAGCAGCAATACTAGTAGCTTCATTCTAAGAACAAAAAAGTAATTTAATCAAAATTGGAGGCTATCAAGGATCACGACTCGCCTAAACGCCCTAGACATTTCCCAAGCAGTCAGTTTTATCATGCAGAATTTGAAAGAAATCATACGATTTATAAGATGTAATTGTAATGGGAGGCTGGTGGTTGTTGTCCCACACAAACAAAACTGAATGATAAAAATTGAATGGCTAATTCTAACTTGTAATGAACATATGATCCCAATCAGACTCCCTAAAAAATAATGCTACTTCCATTTTTTGGTGCCAAGTCGAATGGGTTTTTATTTCCTATAGTTTGAGAGCTTTCTAGATCCTTGAGTTTAGACACAAGTCGTATTTCAGCATTGACTTATTCTCCGTTTTCTTAGTTGTGAGGCTCAAAATCGTTAAAATCCATCCACAGACGGCAGCGTCCATGGTCACTAACGTAGACAACGTGCTTCTGCGTGACGTCTACGATGTTTTTCTGAGCACTTTGGGATAAAACCTGTTCACACAGAAGCAAAAAAATAATAATAGAATTGAACACGACAACTTGCTTTCTGAACGTATACAATTTAAGCTAATAAAATAATAATAAGCTAATAAAAACAAAAACAAAGGAGCAACATGTACTTCTAAAAAACAAAAAGCTGTTTGTGTCGGCTGGTGTTATTTTATAAATCTAACAAACTGAAGAGTTTAAGTGAAACTCAATATATTTAATCAGTTATCATAACATAATTTATTAAATAAAATAAAAAAAGTGCTTTCACCAATCTAAAGCTACATTCTCCCATTAGGCAAAGCAACGCAAATTTAATTTATTTTCAACAAAAACAATGTCTGAAGCAAGCAGTTATGAGTTTAGCTTTCTTTTCTCAGCTTCCTTCCTCTTGTTATGATCTTGTGAGGATATTTAGCCTAATTGGTGTTAAGTGACCTTTATATGCAGGTCAACAAGCAGCAGTGGTAATTTATAGGCGGGATATAATTTGTACTTTTCCTCAGAAACCTTGTTGTTCTAGTAGAAAGATGGGACAATTGTTAGAAAGCACAGGCTCCACTCAGACAAGCTGTTGACCCCCTTCCAGGCCGGTCAGTCAGACGCCAGGCAACCTGTCCAACTTTGGTTTTTGGACATTTCATTGCAAGATTACTAGAAAACATTTTGATATGGGGGTGTGACGAATAACATGTATTCTTACATGTGTCCTTACATGGAAGTGCTTCTCTGGTGTTCAAGATTTGCCAGAGGATTTTTTTATCTTTGTTTTATCACTTTATATGATAAAAATGTATATATTTAAAAAGATTAAATCAAACTATACATATATATTACATGTTTTATACTTTCTGTATTTGGAGATTTAAATAGGCAACTGCAGGTAAAAAAACTAAATATACCTTCAACATCATTTTAAACTTTAGATTTTACATTTAGAAAAGGATAAACATGTTCTCATTATTTTTTTGTTGTTATTTTACATTAAATTAAAAGAAGAAAATGTATACTAAAGTTTCCTTGACCATCGTTTCTTTCTCAGATATTTATTGAAGCAAAACTGGTTCCTCATTTAGACTTTTCTGGATGTGAAACTGTTGTTTGGACCGACGACTGTTCAGCGAAGCCGAACCGAGCTAAACCGAAATGAGCCGAGCTAATCGACCCGAACCCGTGGGGGGTTCGCGTCTGATCGGAGTTAAATCCCCAAAACAATCCTTCCAACAGCAAGACCGTACAAAATAAATACATACACGAAAATAAAGAGACGAATTTGAACGGGTTCCGCCTGATTTGTCGGACTGAGACCTACGGTTTCGTCCCCCCCCCCGGAGCCACGGACTGGGCCTGGATCTGCTCCGCCAGGAAACTTTCAACCGCCCAGACAAACTCCGGCTCCGCAGCGGGAACAAAAGCACTTACTGCGGTCGTGCGGAGGATTCTGTGCTCGGACGGCGGCTCATGTCTCCAGGCCCCACGGCGGACGCCAGTTAAGCCTCGCTGCCCGGTCGGAGCGGTCGGAGCAACCCGGTCTGAGCTCCCAGCGCTGCGGCCACACCTGACTGGCAGCCGGGATGAGCTGCGCTCTTGCGATGCGTTCAGGACGATTGGAAAACACAAACACCACACTAACGGAGCCGAGATTACGAGTCCAGATTCCCATTTAATGCAACATGACCTAATGCGCCGTTTTAAACCTTTTTAACTAACCAACTAGTAGCAATTCTGCTCTCTCTGTCACAAATAAAAAGGACAAATTCGTTGTCATATAAAACAATAGATAACAAATTTGATTATTTCCATGAGATTTTCTGTTGTCTGAACTGTAACTTGGACTGTAACTAAATCAATCAATAAAAAACACTTTTTTTATCCCAAACAAGTATAAACTGTTGGTGAGGTAACTAATTTAACTAAGGAGTTATTATAGATGCTGATGGCTGTGGGCAGGAAAGATATCCTGGAGCAGTCTGTGTTGCAACTAAGCTAAATAAGCCTCAGACTGAAAAGACTTTCCCTATGGAGATGTCATGAAAAGGATGTTCAGGGTTGGCCACAATGTTCTTGATTTTATGTTAAATCCCTCTTTGCTTCAGCATCTGTAGTGGTTCCACAGTTGTCGCCAGAACAGAAACAGCTAGTCAGATCTGTCTCTTCTTGTAGCCGCTTCACTGTTCAGTCTGTTCTCCAGATAAACACAGAGGTATTTATATTCCTCAACCACCTCCTCTTCTTCTCCCAGGGTTGGAAAATGGCTGGTCTGACCCTGTATCTCCTGAAATCTACAATCATCTCCTTTGTTTTGTTCACATTCAAGATGAGATGATTGTTCCCACACAATGCCACAAAGAGCTCCACTCAGCTTCTTGTCCATGGAATGAAGTTCATATCTCAGTTTATATTTTCAAAATCTCTAAAAGAAGTTGTTGAAATACCAAGATATTTTGTATTTCAGACTCTAAACAAAGCATTGTGTAGGATATTTTTAGAAATTATTAGGATAATCATAAAGATATGAAATATATATTGAATAAATTACATAATACATTTTATTAAAAATTGTTTTTTTTATATTTTTTTTACTTAGACTAGTTAACTTTAACTTTCAAACCAACATAACTATAAGTTATTATAATTGTTTATTGGAGTTACACAGTAGAATATAGAAGAACATTGTATAGGACACATTGTAAAAGGGACAAAATGAACATCTATTATTTCATACACATTATATAAAAAAATAAAAACTGTAGATGTGTGTATATAGTTTTACCAAACCAAAGAAACCCAGGTTCTTATTCTCTTGGGAGTTTTTTGTTTTTGTTACTTTAAGATTGTTAGACTGCAAAAAATACATCAGCAGAAAATCATGAACTCCAAGCAGAACTGATTTGTTGCTGATCTGAGATGAGACACTCATCAGCTTCCTGATTGCAACATCAGGCAGTTGCATCCTGTTACAGTTAACTTTGAGAAACATCGTCGTCTATGGAAGGTTTCTCTCGTTTAAATTAAACTCAGCAACGACAGCTACAGGCAGAAACTTAAACAATACCAGTTCTGGCTGAACCTTTTGAAAGAAAGGCATGCTGGACGAAATTCACTTTTCTTAAGTTGGTCGCTTATACTGAGCCCGGTTCTAGTTTTGATTCTGCTGGAGGATTTGTTTCTGTTGAAGTGGAGTTTTTCCTCTGCACTGTCGCCACATGCATGCTCAGTTTGAGTGATTGCTGTTAGAATGACGCAATAAACATAAACTGAAATGGCCTTTTCCAATCAACATATTAACCAAACTGCACTCTTCTTCTAGGTTTGGAACCACACATTTTCCAAGCCAAGACTGTAACCGTTATGGGTCAAAAAATATTTTGTGATAATGCATTTTAGTAATTTAATCCAATAAATTTGTAATGGGATTTTTGATGCTTTATTAAATAAAAACTGAACCAGACGCGGAAATAAACCTTAGTTTTAAGTTATGTGGAACTGATTTTTAGAACAAACCCAAGTCCTGAAGATCAAGTATGACTTATCGGAAACCCGTCCTCCCAAAAAAAAAAAAAAACAGTCCACCCAAATAAAACGTACAATTACTTTTTATTACGATGAATCATTTTCAACAAAAGAAATTACCAAAGTTTTAGTTTCTGCTCACATTGCCTGGAATCATTTACCTGTTACATAATAACCAAAATACCAACAGCCCATATCTACAGGAAGGACACGACATTCAGCACAGGTACACAGTTAAGATTGTGGCAACTTCAGCTCATCGATACAAACAGCAGTCTGCAACGCTCTCGGCTTTAAAACAAAAAAACTGAACACCGCTTGAGGAGATCTCCGCACAAATCTCATCTACCGACCGCTGGCTGTGAAGTCCAGGCTGTAGTTGTGTTTAAGCAACACAGAAGAAGAAGTAGGAGGAGGTGGAGGAGGAGGAGGAGGAAGGACGCATTTCTGATATTCGGCTCATTTTCTTTGCCTGGTGCTCGACGAGGATCTCGGAGATTCTCTACCTCCGTTCCTGTCAGGACAAAAACATCAGTCAACTTTCACAAACTCTGACCCTGTTTACACTACAAAGATTCACTTACATTGTTTCTGTCTAACCCATCATAAGCAATAAAAGTTTAAGATACACTGTTAGAAAACAACCAAATTCAAATCATCCCAGTTTAAACATGAAAGTATATACAAATATTACTGGGAGGAAAATCCAGTTATTATGGTAGCAGATGGAAAATATTTATTTTTACAAGAAGCCTATAAAATCAAAAACAGAGATTTCTTCAGGATGTGATTTTTACTTAGCATGATCTAATAAGGAATCTATTTGTTCTGTGTACATGACAACGCAGACTTGAGACGTATCAAACCCTTTCACTTTGGAGCCTGAGTTTAAATTGTGCCTTTATCAGAGGAACCATTTTCAGTTGTCGTGTACACTGATAGATCAAACTTTTAGTTTTCTAAAGAAAATGATAAAGTAATCGTTTTAACAGAGGCTGAGATTCAAAAACGTGACTGCAGGATTAAGATTTGTTCAGTACAAAAGGCCAGGAATCAGAATTAAACAGAGAGGAAACAGCTAAATTTCTTGACTGTAGGTAAGAGAATCAAGAGTCGATGCAGACCTTCGACCGGGAGAGGAGCGAGCAGCTCGCATGTGTCTGGGAGGAGAGTAGCTGAGAGAACGGGAATCTCTCAGGGAATCAGCCGGGACGCGCTGAGGCCTCGCCGGGCTAAGGGGGAAACAACACGACACGCCCTTGGTTACAGTTGGATTACATTTTTAAATTACTCCTCAAGAACTTTGACCTTTTAACTTAGAAAAAATTTACATTAAGATTCAAGGGCTCAGACAGTTTTCCTAGGTCAATATTTCAAACTTGACCAAATGTAACAAAAGATGGATGGATCGATAGATGGAAATCTTTTTCACCATCTTAGATTACAATTAGATTCAGCATTGATTTTCAATTCACAAGCATTCGAGTCATGATTTCTACTACACTCTCTATGGGTGGGAGGAGCTTATTAAAACCTAAAATCCACAAAGTTTGCAGAACTTCTTCACATTGAATCAAATTTTGCTCCAGATGAACAGACTTTAGCTTTGCTGTTCAGAGTAAAGTATTTTTGAAGCTGGACAGATGGAACAGGCTGAACATGGGATAATTTTTTTTATGACTTTTTAACAGACAGCGAATTAGTTTAATTAAAATCGATTTTGGGAGAATTTAAATTGATTCTGAAGTAAACAAAAATCTCAATTCTTATATAGGTTTTTTTGTTGCACCAATAGATAAACTGGTTGGGTGGCAGAGGGATGCAAATGTAGATAGCATCCCGGAGTTCTTTTGTCGAGGTAAAACCATCGTATCTGACTTCGTCGTGACTTCTTTTATTTGAATAATTTCAGAAGAAGCTCACCTCTTCTTCTTCGTGTCCTGTTCATCGCTGGAAGAGGAAGATGAGGAATGAGAGCTTTTGGCCTTCTCTTCCTTCCTGCTGAAAAGAAAACCGTTGAATTGGTAAGTGTGCAGATTTCATACATTAAGTGCATAAATGTTCTAGTTCTGCTCACCCTTTCCCCGGCTCAACCTCAGAGTCAGAGCTGTCTGATGACGAGGATGAAGAAGACGAAGAAGAGGATGACGACGAGGATGAAGAGGAGGAGGATGAGGAGGAGCTGGAGCTGCTGCTCCTGGTGGCTTTCTCCTTCCCGTTAACGGCAGCAGCTTTGCTGACCGCTTTTTCCGGCTGCTGGTGCGACGCCGGTGACGACTGCTTCCTGCTCGGAGCTTGTGGCAGCTGTCTGCCGTCCGATTTGCTGATGGCCGGCGAACCTCTTCTGTCTGACTCCCCGGAAGGAGCCAGAGACGGGGAAGAACGACTCTTCGGCTTTCGGTCGCCCTGTTGCGACCTCTGATCTCTGTCCACTGGAGCATTTGCGTCTTTCTGCTCTCGTGGCGGTGAGGGAGAGGATGAAGAGGAGGAACTGGAGCTGGAGGAAGAGGAGGATGAGGAGGATCTTTGGGGTGGGGAGGGGACCTTCGTAGGTTTCCTCTCTGGTTCCCTCCCCCTCTCGCGCTCCGGTTGCCTTTCTGTGGAGATGGAGCGACTGGTTCTCAGCCGCCGCTGAGGAGACGGAGACCGGCGAACCCTGGAGGACGAAAAATAAATTGATCAGAAGCCGAAACCTTTCCGTTTTAATTAGTTCAGGTAATCAATAACTAAACAAGTTGTTAAACTGCCACGCACACAAAGAGACAGTTACAGGAAACACAGCTTCTCAACCGTAACCTGGTAACTTCAACGTGTTTAAAAAAATTAGCAGCCTCATACTGTCAAACCATCGGTGGATCTCGTCTGGCCACCATTATAACAGAGTTAGAACTTAGGACCAACCTAACTTTGCTTGATTCCTCATTTACCCAATCTGTTAAGCAAGATATATATATATATTTTTTTCTTAACAAAGTGGCAAAATGACTCAGTAGACAGGATTGTGATATGTTGCCGATTTCATTGGTTTAATGGCAACATAATCACGGCAAAAAGTTTTATTTACTTGTCAATGTTTATAATTCAGACATCCTGTGAAGGGAAGCATTATTTATTAGTAGAGATGACTGTATGTTGAAGCACTGAGTAAGCTGTACGTTAGATGTCCGTATGTCAGTCTGCAGGTAGCGTTTTGCTAACCCCGAGATTGAACACATCATATCAATCAACAAAAGTACATTTTTGTTCAATTTTTAATTGAATATGAAATGTCAGCTGGAAATACTACATTCTTTAGTAATGTTTTATTTTTCATTTCGTACCTTCAACACGTCTCGTGTGGTTATTTAAATATATAATATTAGCGTCTCATCTGTTCACTTAAAGAAGACTTTCCTACATTTGCGCTCCCCCATTTTGCACAGGGCAAATGTGTTTATGCCATCTGAGCCATGCGCTAGCAAACCAAGGCTAACGACGGGCTGATTTCTTGTTCTACTGTTCCGCCGGTAGATCACAGCATTAGGTAGCACATTACTGCCACGTATTGACTGTAGATATAACAGATTTTGTTAAAAATAGACGCCTACGGTAAAACATGATTCGAAAGCAACTAATCGATGACCAAATAAATTTTCAAATAAATCAATTTTAATCAATTAAATCGATAAAATGTTTCAGCTCTAGTTCACACAGCAGGTCAGACTCTTGTGTGAACGGGTCAACCCCTAAAGCGACCCGATTGATTAAGACATCACAGAGCAGCACAATGTTTAAAGAAGTAACAAAGGATGCCGCCATCCAGATGAAGGAAGCTAAAAAAAAAGACAACGCTTGACTCTAAACCTGCTCCTTTAGTCATTGTTCATATCCAGTCCTCATAAATGGTCTCAAAACTCAACAAGGATGATTTGTTTATTCTTCATATGAACAGATTCCTGGAAAGAAGGGTGGGAATCTCAAAGGCATCCAAGAGCCAGAAAGTATGGAAGGGGATGTCTTAAGACATAACCATAGTTCAGTTTCAATACCATATTTTTTTGAAAACTCTAGTTTAAACTGTTTATATGATCTTATGATTGTGTTAACCAAGGTCGCCGTCATGATGGCCATAGGCCAGCCGGGATCACAGTGACATTCTAGTTAAATTCACCAAGGTGTTGGAATCGTTGTTGATAAGGTTCTGGGGTAAAATTGAGGTTCTGTGTTATTGCGTCTTTCAGTTTGGTTAGAGTGTATCCAGTAATGTGACACATCAATAATGTTTCTCTTTCATTTGTAAAGAAGACGTCAAGAAATCAGAGATTACAAGAATGTTATGGCAGTAATACAATTTCATTAGATTCACTGCTTCATTAGACAGTCTTACTAGACAGCAGGTAAAACATTCCCCTTTAAACAGAACATTAATACAAAAATACGAAGATGCTTGTGCAGTGATGTCGCTAGGTACGTTTCCTGCGTCTCTGATGCATTAAAATCTGAAAGTTCACAGTTAATTCATGATCCATGCGTCCTAGGGACGCAACTCATTTTTACCATGGAAAACAATACATTTTGAAGAATAACTTGTCAGCGCACGTGACAGGCGCTGTTTTAACCCTTTTGCTATTAACTCAGCGTCGACATGACCTTTTGAGCACGGTATCACGAGGGGCTAGTTTAGCTGTACAACAGGGACGCCCAATCGTCGATTGCAAGAGTAGTGCGGGACTCACTACATTGAAAACCTATTAACATCACTGCAAACTTAAAAAAAAAAAAACTTTTCTGGCATTACCTGCTGGGGGGACTTGGTTGTCTGACGATTTTTGATGTGGATCTGCTTCGCTGCCTAGGACTTCTAGAACTAGAGCTAGTCCGCCTCCTTGGACTTTTAGGTCTTGATATAGGCCTAGAGCCGCTGCGCCTCCTCAGACCTCTTGGTCTAGAGCCACTACGCCACCTAAGACCTCTTGGTCTAGAGCCACTACGCCGTCTCTGACTTCTGGGCCCGGGGCCGCTGCTCCGTCTCGGACTTCTGGGCCTGGAGCCGCTACGGCGCCTCGGATTTCTGGGCCTGGAGCCGCTACGGCGCCTCGGACTTCTGGGCCTGGAGCCGCTACGGCGCCTCGGACTTCTGGGCCTGGAGCCGCTGCGGCGCCTCGGACTTCTGGGCCTGGAGCCGCTACGGCGCCTCGGACTTCTGGGCCTGGAGCCGCTACGGCGCCTCGGACTTCTGGGCCTAGAGCCGCTGCGCCGTCTCAGACTTCTTGGCCCAGATCCGCTACGCCGTCTTAGACTTCTTGGCCCAGAGCCACTCCGTCGTCTCAGACTTCTTGGCCCAGAGCCGCTCCGCCGTCTCGGGCTTCTGGGCCTAGACCTGCTGCGTCTCTTGGGACTTCTGGACCTGCTCCTTCTAACTACTCTGTCCCGTTCTCGTCCCTTCTCCCTGTCTCTGTCCCGGTCTGATTGGGCTGGAGGTGGTGAAGTTCTCCTGGAGCGTGACGGGGCTTCTTGATACTGCCTTGGAGGTGTGCGGACGGCTGGTGGGTTTGAGGTCCTCTGAGGTGGAGACCATGAACTCCTCACCGTAGGGCTGGACCTTGAGTTTCTCATGGTGTTATCCAATTCCTTTGTCCTTTCCGTCTCTTCATTTTTCACTACAGATGGAGAGTTCCTCCTGCCTCGGTTATTTTCTGGCCTCCTTGGTGGTGAGGGAGATGGACTAGGGCTTTCTACCTGTGTGGGACTGTATAGACTTTGCCCTTTTGCTTGAAATGGTTGATCTACAGGACCTCTGAGAGGTTGTCCATCACGCCCAGGTCTGTCCACCCCATGTTCCTCGTCTTGGTGGGGGCGTCTACCTCCATCACCTTCGGACACAGAACCATCTTTCCTCCCATTGGCCAGAAACCTTTCGACAGCAGCTCCGATGGCAGACGGAGCAGTTTTCCTAGGATTGCTCCTTTCCTGTTCTGATGATGTAGCTTTATCTATGTTTCCCTCATCTTCAGAGGACGATGTTGAAGACGAGGATGAAGAAGAAGAGCTGTCACTGTCACTATCGCTGCTGCTACTACTACTATTACTGCTGCTGCTACTGCTTTCTTTTTGCTTCTCAGGTCGTGTCTTTCCTTTTTCCGGACTTAATTTCTCACGTTTGCTCTGCGATGTCTCAGAAGGTCTGGACCCATCTCTTCTAACCTCTACAGAGGACTCTTTTCTCTCACCACCTTCTTCCTTTTGCTTCATCAAATGCCTGTCGGTTGATCGTTCCTTGCTTGTTTCTTGCCTGATCTCAACATCCCTCTCAAGTTGGCTTCTTTTGCTTACGGAAAGAGAGTCATGCGCTAAACGACCACCTGCTACCCTTTCACCTCTTTGCTGGAGAGGAGATGGTTCACTAATTTGCCGATAAGCAGAGTTTTCATTTTGTCCTCGCGAATTTAACAGAACGTCCCTCTCGGTTGCACGTGTTTTTTCTCTACTTGCGCCTCTCCTTGCCACTTCCTTTTTAGGAGGGGAAGGAGATGAAGAGTCGTGTCTTGTCATTCTGTGAAGTTTATTCTCGTCTTTTTCCCAGTCAGTCACTGTGCTTCTTTCCACCCTCGTTTCCTGTTGAGGAGAACGGGATAAGGACTTTTCCTGTCTGATACTCTGAGATACCTTCCCCTTCCCTTTGTCTCTACTCTTTGATCGCCTCTCTTTCTCCAAGTCATCCCTTCTAGATTGTTCCCTTTTATCTACTTCTACGCTCCTGGAGCGCCTTCGCTTCTCCACCTCTACGCTCCTGGAGCGTCTTCGCTTCTCCACCTCTACACTCCTGGACCGCCTCCGTCTTTCCATCTCTACACTCCTGGAGCGTCTTCGCTTCTCCGTCTCCACATTCCTGGAGTGCTGTCTTGTGTCCATCTCCATGTTCCTGGTCTGTGCTCTTTCCTTCTCTCTTTGTTTGCTTCTTGATCTTCTTCCTCTCCCCCTATCAATGTTGCTTTCCTTCTCAGGAGAAGGAGAGGGAGACGAGGCGTCGTGTCTCCTTTTGGTCTTCTCCTTCTCCCCACGTTGCTCTTTTTCCCTCTCAGGATAGGGCCTCCTCTGCATGACAAGGCAAAAGTATGTTTGACATCATCCTCATTTTGAAAGACAAGTAAATATCTCTGATATTACCCTGAACTTTGATGGGAATCTTCAGTAACCAAGATGCTAAGAGCTTCTATGCTGAATCTCATGTTTTAGTCATCCATTCAAATATTTCCTTTATATTGCCTTTATGCAGCCCATATCTGTCCATTTCCCTGCAGTCAGATTTCAAACCTTTTTATCAAAAGAAACAATCCAAATTGTGCCACTTCCATATGTGGTACTAAATCAGACAGGCAAGCGATACATTCAAAATTGTCTGCAAGTTGAATGGTAATGCCGCATTTTACAACAATTTTGCATCATTAAGACATGCATCATAATTTGGCACCAGAATATACGATATGGGAAATCTGGTTGTAAACGATGTTTACAGTTTAGCTTTCTTTTTCTCAGCTTCCTTCATCTTGTTATGATCTTGTAACGATACGGTTCACCAATCAAAATGAAGCATCAAGACCTGCTTTGGAAATGTAGATGTTTTGCTTGCGCTTGCATTAGTTTTAAACAGGGATCATGTTTTATCACATTGTAACACAAAGTAGTGTTTAGCCCTATTCGCACAGGATTAGTATTACCTAGGGTCCCTGGTAATTTGTGCATATCGGAGGATGTCTGCGACCTTACTCCCATGCCAATGCACAATGTCTGTGATTTGTCAAGTCATAGTTCCACTGCAATTTACAAATTACGAGACCTCTTTAGGTGATACTAATCTGGTGCGAATAGGGCTTGTAACTGCTAGTTAAAGGAAAAGTGGCTGTGGTTTCAAACTGTCTTGTGCAGTAATAAACCCCCATTTACTGTAATACCCATAAATGTAATACAGTACAGCTGCTACCAAAAGTCAATTAATACGGATGCATGATGTATTAACACTGTTAACATTAACATGTTAGAAAATGTTTTAAACCTTTATCTGTCTGTTTGAGGAAAGGAGGGGGTCATTCATGGGGTATTCTTTTGGTAATGTGACACTGATAGTGATAACAGTGAAGATAATGAGACGTTTAACAGGGGCAGGGGGGCAAGATCAGCATTGTGAAAATATATAATACTGGTAAATATCGGTAATTGGCCACAATTGTAAGTAAAATGAAAAGATTTTTGAATGTTTATCGGGGAAAAGTTCCACAGTTAGACAAGACTGCAAAGAAACCTTGATTCCTTTGTAGTTGTTTTTCCAGGACACTACATGATTTTGTGATCTTAGCATATCATTAAAAGCAGTTACGAACACAGTAAGATAAAAATGCAAGCCAGTTTCCTGTGAACCAGGGGATTGTTGGTGGAGCTGGACATACAGCACAATGCTTTCCACCATCTTTTGTCGTTTGCCCACACTTGCCTGCAACAACTCCTGCAGCCAAGTGAACTTTTGACACCCAGGGGATTTCTTTTGTTTCCAAAAAGTTTTACTCTGAAACCTTGCAGAAGTCAGCTTCAGTTAAACACATTAAAGTTAAGCCTTTGTACCGAATTTTTCCTATTTCCCCCCCTGAAATAACTGGGTATAATAGTGAGGATGAAGATGAGTGACTATCTCAATGCCAGTAGACAAGGCTTACCAAAGCAGTGGCAATTAAGAGATTAAGATTGTTAACTTCTGAGGGTTAAAGTTTCAGGGTATTACAAACCTGCCTTTAATTATAGATGAAGTGATGAAATCAGGCTTACCCCTTCGACTGCCCGCCGTTGTGGGCTGTGCTCCTCAGAGCCCCGCCTCCTCCTGTCTGGCGACCTCCCCTTTCTACCTTCAGTGGCTTTTGCCGTTTGTTCCCTTAAATGTGATCTCGATGGAGGTGGAGACTGACTGCTGTTAAAACAAATATATATTCATTCATGACACACCACAGAGCACCAAAGATGAAACACACCCTCATTCATGAAGGTTTTAGTAGTTCAACCTGTGATCAGAGTTTGAAGAGACGCTTCTGCGTCGACCAGACTTTGCTTTTGGAGGACTCGCGCTTTCACTCCTCGCCCTTTTCTTCTTTACAACCTTCTGCCTCTCATCAGAGGAACTAAAACACGAAGGATGAAAAATTAAGTAGATTTACTCAGGAAACGTATTCAGGATAGGAGTTAAACAACACACACCTGTCATCTTCCTCCTCTGATACCTCGCTGAAACACAAAGAATCACGTTATAAAAAATCACAGCATGTGTAAAAGAAACGTGCGGTTTAAATGAGAAGTCTGTAGAAGAGCACCGTTTCTTCTTCTTCTTTTTGGACTTTTTCTTCTCTTTGCGGGGAGATGAGGATGAACTCTCTGAGCCACTTCAAAAAAATATATAAAAATAAAAATCAAACCCATTCAGTCGTTTCTTTTTAATTATTGAGAACAATGCCCTCACCTGTCTCTGTTCTTGTTTTTCTTTTTCTTCTTCCGACTGCGCTTCTTTGGTGGAGAATCTGAGTCTTCTGAATCTTCCACCAACCTGGCAAACAGACACACATCAGAAACTCCTTCAGCACTGAAAAAAACCCTACAAACTACGAGTTTTTTCTATGCGTTCTGCTCACGTGTATTTCTGCTGCTGCTGCTGCCGCTCCAGATGTTCCTGCTCTCTCTTTTCCTTTTCCTTCTCCTTGCGGTCGGCGTTGAAGGACGACCCGTCCACGTAATCGCTGGAGATGCCGAAAGCGGCGCGAAGGCGGTCGTTCTTCTGCTGGTTGGCCGCCGCCAGCGCGTGCGTTTCTGTCACACTGAAAGGACACAAAATCAGTGCACAACAAGAACAAATGCGATCTTGGCAGAAAAATTCAAGACAACCTAATTTCAAAAAGCGTGTTTTAAACGATTCTGTTAAAATATCCTGTTTCTAATGTAAAAAAAAAAAAAAAAAGTAGAAAAAGGAACTTTCTCTTCTTAATATGATCCTCACCTGCTGAACAACTACAAAAATAGTAGATTAGGGGGAAATAATAAATATTAACCTAAAAAAATGGGGTTGCTTCAATTTGATAACATTTAAACGCATACTTTGCTGAATCAACCTTTTAATTTGACTAATCCAGTCGTTCCTTTTTTAGGCAGGAGTCTATCGGCATCAGCACCTTTATAATTTTTCTGTTCTCTAAAAAACCTCTCAGACCAGTTTTCAGCTTCTCATCTTTTTAAATAGTAAACCTGAGGGCACATTTTCTCAGTTTTTTTGATGGTTGACTTCCACCCAGCACCTTCTAAACTGTTTTGTACTCATCGGATTACTGATTCTGAAATACACCACAGCATCCAGTGTGGGTCTTTAGGCACTTTAAGATGTAAGCAAGACTGAGCTGACATAGATCCCCTTTAGGAGAGCCCACATAAACCGAGACTCAATTTGTCTTGGGCTGGATTTGAACCCATGACCTTAGGGTTAAATTCTGGTGACATTCCATTTGGGCTATCCAGACGCTTTTTTAAAATCTATTTATAATAACAATAATAGATTAATCTCACACTTACGTTGGCTTCTGAGCAGCAGCGGGAGGCAGCTCCTCCTTCTCCTGCAGCATCATGCGGAAACTGTTCACCTTCTCCTCGATCTCCTCGACAGAATATCTGAGGGTGGGAGTATAAAAAGATCTGTGCATGAATTTCTACATTTCAAACCAACAATAATCTAAAAAAATGTCATTTTAAATAAAACCATAATAGAATAACATGTGAAAACAAAGAAGTGGCAATGGAACATCTCCGTTCAAGTTTTTTTTGCTTTACCCTTGCTCCTCCATCATGTCTTGCAGTTCGGCACATTTGACCTCCAGCTGCCTCTTGCGCTGGTGCTCCAGGATGTCGGCGTTGGGCTGCCGGTTGAGCTGACTCTCCAGCCGCTCGCGGTCCTTCTCATCGCGCTCGCCTCCACGCTCGTCTCGTGGTCTCTTGACCCGCACGCTCGACAGGTTGCGCTGCACGTAGCCATTGGTGCCGCTGCCCCGAGGAGTCGTCAGGCCAATACCATTGTACATGGCTCTGGTTCAATCAAACACATATTAAATTAGTATGAGTCTGCATCTTTTACCCTCAATCTCTCGACTGGGTACTACACTAGCAGCTGTAACAACTAGCTTTCCTCTTAAAACGTTTTTTTGTTACAGCATCTTGCTGTTTTAAAATTTCTCTTAAATTAAGAGACGCTAAATTAAAACAATTTGTTGCTTTTTTGTTTAATTACCACTAATAGTGAATGTTAGCATATTGTTAATATTTCAGAGCATTATATACTAAGATTTAACTGGTTTGACAGATAAAATTATTAAAATCCACAAATACATATATATTTTGGTCCCTAATTCAGCTTTGATTTATTTGATATCACTAACAATTTTACTATACTTATGTTCAGGTTCTTAATGGTAAAATATGCAATTTGCCAGAACCAAATGTGATCTTTTATTGCTGAATTGAAGCACAACTGTGATTATTCTAACCCAAAGAAAAGAAGGAAAATTCATCAACAAATAAGTAAATGTTTCACTGAAAAATCGGAATTTTTTTTCGACATTAAGCAATGTATGCAAGAGTTATGGTCAAAATTTTTCTCATGTTGACGGGGAATTTAAAGACATAAATTGCATGGATATAGCTACAGACATAGATTTAAATGAATGTTTTAATTTACCATGTTTAGTCTCACTGGAACTAAACCTTAATTAATGTGTTTTACTAACAGAGTCAGTAGCTAAAGATTAGGGTGAAGGTCAAGAGTTCTTCCAACTTCAAACCATGTCGAAAACAAAATCAATAGTCAAAATATTAGTGGACACTAGGGATGGGTAATACGGACAAAAAGTTTTACCTTGTGGTACTATCAAATACCTTGATAGTACTTGTGGTACTATCAATACCTTGTGGTACTATTAAAAAAAAAACAAAGTAACAAATTCTGCTCTTGAAAAAAAAAGGATTTAAAGTAAGCTAATTGAAACCAGTTAAATACACAAGTTTTTTATTTCTATCGCGACGCTACACAGTAAATTTACACAGTACATTTAATCATATTTTTTTATATCGGTGCTTTAATATAACAGAAAGTGTAAGTAAATTAAACATTTCTGTAGGTTTATAGATATTTTACACATTACTACGCTAAATGTATCATTGCGCAATGATGATAAACAATAAATATAATGCCCTAGAACACACACAAAAAGTATTTCACTGCTCATTATTGAAATAGAATAACGTTTTTAGTTAATTAAATTAATTATTTATTAAAGACTATAATCGTTGCCCTTCCATGTTGGTCAAAATGTGAATAAAAACTTCTTGAAAGAGTAAAGATACCTAACAATCTAAATCTACCAGGGGTAAAAATGATATCAGGCCTGACTTCACATGATTTACAATGACGTTTTTGATTTATTATGATCCTCTATAATAAAATGTTTGTTTGAACTTCAGACCCTTAAAATTCAAAATTGTACCTATCCATCACAAAGTTTTTTCTGAGGATTTTAGCAGCTACAGACTCAGAAACAACAGCAGTCTAAAACATCATCTCCTCCAAACATGACAACCATCGCGGGAGACATTTTGTTGAGTTTCCATTGTACGATATGAAACCTCCTACATGAAAATCCTGTGGATAATTCAGTTGTTCTCAGCTTTGTTGGACGACGTTCTAATCATAAATTTGTATTTTTGTCAGAAGAAAAGCGGTATTTGTTGCACTTTAACACGTGCGTCAACTGAGGCCTGTCTGAGTTAGTTTTCATAAATAACGTTAAAAAATGAGCTCAACCCAAACGAAACCGACTTTGAACTCATATTAAGTTATATTTAATGAATGGCTACATAGAAAAGCCATAAGTTATCGCATTTTGGATATATTTCGGCCTATTAAGAACGAGGCCTTGACGCATTTGAGCAAAACTATTATTACCACTTAAGCTAAGCTAATATAATCGTTACGTACCAGCGTTCTTTCTCCAGTAGAAACAAACGAAAACCCGGCTTGTTACACGGTTTGGTATCGGATAACCTCCAGAAGAAACTCTCACCCAACTAATCTTAACAACAAGCGTTTTTTTTAGTGTGGAAAAATAAAATAAACGTCTGCTAGCTTCCGCTAACAGCTCGGCTTTGCGACTACAGGCAAACCCCGTGACGTCACACGTACATTCAAACGTTCAAACTGAGGCGTTCAGGTGCTGGCGGAAATTAGAACTCTGTTTTAGGTTGTACTGTAACAAACGAGTCTGTTAAACTTCTTCTTCTTCTTCTTCTTCTTCTTCTTCTTCTTCTTCTTCTTCTTCTTCTTCTTCTTCTTCTTCTTCTTCTTCTTCTTCTTCTTCTTCTTCTTCTTCTTCTTCTTCTTCTTCTTCTTCTTCTTCTTCGTGTGAGAGGAGGGTGAGTGGAAGAGCGGAAGAAAGAGAGAGTGTGTTTTCGAGTATCTTTTTGGCTGTTTTTTCAAA
>JAVLVB010000323.1:82016-95993 GCA_032876305.1 Orestias chungarensis
TCTTCTTCTTCTTCTTCTTCTTCTTCTTCTTCTTCTTCTTCTTCTTCTTCTTCTTCTTCTTCTTCTTCTTCTTCTTCTTCTTCTTCTTCTTCTTCTTCTTCTTATTTTTGTTGGCGGTTTGCGAACAACTTATGGAGGCTTTACCGCCACTGACAGGTAAGGAGTGTGGATCACTTGACAAAAGTAAAAACAAACATTAAAAAAAAGAAGAAAAAAAAAGGTATGCCTATATCTTATCCTATATGTTAAACCTCTAAATTATTTCATATAAATTACACTGTTTCAAAAAATAAAATAAGACCTGGTATACTCTATTTCCTGATTGTCTCTGCAACAATTCCACAATATCCAACCTCATTTTCATCTTTTTTAGGTTCTCAACCAACTGTTCTCTCTGTCTCTGATATTTCCTACAGTTCAAAACAACATGTTCTATTGTCTCTTTTTCCCCGCACTCACATTTCCCTGTCTGATGTTTTCCCATTATATATAATGTTTGCCTTAACCCCGTATGTCCAATTCTGAGACGTGATATAATTGTCTCTTCTCTCCAATTTCTTTCTGTTCTTCTAATTTCTCCAACTTTTCTTTGTATTTTATAAAACCATCGTCCTTTCCTTTCTTCCTCCAATAATGTTTGCCATTTCTCCTCCACTTTCTGTTTTATTATACTCTTAACTTATTGTATGCCAAATGTAACATGAATATCAACCATATCTCTAGCAACACTGTCAAACTATCAACACTTAGCTAGTCAATCTGCCATTTCATTGCCCTTAACCCCATGATGTGCTGGTACCCATATAAAATGATTCTGTATATTGTTTGTTGAATTTCTATTAAAATATCTGGTCTACTGTCCGACTGATTATTTTGCAAACTGGCCAAAGATAAACTTGAGTCTGAGCAAATGATTGATTTTAATGGTCTAACCTCTTCCACCCACTGAACTGCTAAAAATAAAGCCAGCATTTCACCTGTATAAACTGATACACCATCACTAACCCTTTTCCCTACTTTAATATTAAATTTTGGAACAATGATAGCTATCCCTATGCTATTAATTACATTTTTTGATGCATCTGTATATATCTGTACATAATTATAATATTGGTTTAGGTGTTCTTGTACACTATATTTATTCATCATAAAAATGTCATTTTTATTCTTCTTCTCCAATAACAAAAAATCTATTTTAACTTCTGGTATTATCCAAGGTGGTACTGTGTATAATGGAACTATTTGACCTATATTTAATTTATCTAACTGAAACTCATTCACTTTATAAGTTATTGAGCATCCAAAACTTTTTATTTTCTCCTTTTCCGTCTGTTAAACCTTTATGTGTTGACCCCTTTGTAGGCAGCTGTTTTGAGGATGTAACGGACTTATATTCTTTCTGAAGAAAATTATTAGAGAAAAATTTCTTACAAGTGGTAATATGATTGAGTTAAATTAAAAAATATATATTTTTTTAACCAAAGGGTAATTAAATGTTCTCCAAACTCATATGATTGAAGCATTTTCAAATAGTTGTTGTGGATGGTGATGCTATAGGTAGGATCACCACTATCAGTCACTATTGCGACACATGACATTCAGTCAGCTCAGTATCCTTGCTGCAGAGATGACTTTCTTCAGTTGAATATTCTGGATGACACTATCAGTTTATTAAAAGATACAGATCATCCATTTTATTTGCGTTTCTTGCTCTTCTTTTAATCTATGAAAGCCGGTTGGAAAGCCTCATAGAGAGACATTGAAGTTAGGGATTAACTTTCTCATACTCCTTCTTCCTTACCTCATCCTGTATCTGACTTTATGTCCTGTTATGCATCAGCAAAACCAAATTTTAAACTTGTCTTGAATTTGCGGTCAACGTTCTAATAGTATTTAAGCATTAAATCTGGTGCTACATCATATGCATCATAACAATAGCTTGAAACTGAAAAAATAAAAGCTAAATAATAATAATAAAAAGAAATACACCATGCTTGTGGAAGCCCTTTTGCACCACCCTGATACCCTGAAGTAAAGAAAACAAACAGTTATTTCATAATTATAAGATAGTATCTCATAATAAAGAGATAAGTATCTTATAACATTGAGATACTATCTCATAATAATGAGATAGTAACTCATATTAATGAGATAGCTAAATTATTAGATATACGTTTTTATTTTTGTCTGTTTGTTGTTTTTTATTCATCAGAGTGGCTTCCATATGTGGAAGCCCATTTTTATGTCAAAACAACTAAATAGTCTATCATAAGTATATAATAAATATATTTTCTTATGATGTTATTGTCAGAAAATATGCTTTAATGCAGGAATGAACTTCCATTGTAGAAACAGAACAGTTTTACATTCGTAAAAAACAAAAATTGAGTTTATGTCCTGGGTTTTTGCAATAAAACTCGTTTTCCCAGGATGCACCGGAAGGAGGGCGTGACGCAGCCAGATAAAATTTGACTGCTGCTGCTCGACAGTTAGAGGCGCTGTAACAGCAGGTGGGGGGTGTCGTAATCTGTCCAGCGGGTCGTTTCTCTGGAAAAAAACCCCAAAAAGTTCATATTATAAACCAGAACCGTTCTCCTCAGTGAACATGGCTGAAAGCGACAATAAAAGCGCGAGTGTCTTAGTAAGTATTTGGTCTCTTTTGTCCTATTTTCTTAGCCTAATCTGCTCTGCCTGATCTGGGAGTGTTAGCATACTCGGTCACTGCTATGCTAACCTGTCGGTTCTCCCTCTCTAGAGTCTGATGGTTTTTGGTTTGGGAAACTGGCTGTAATTAAGACAGTTACTCTGTTGTTTCTTTAGACAGGTAAACATGAAGCCCAGGTTTTTATCAGGAGTCGCAAGCTCAGGGTTTCTCCGCAGCAAACGCGAGCAGAGTCGCTGATCTCCAGCGCGGACATGCTCTCGGAAATGCTCCTGTGGACTTTTATCTTTGTTTTAAAAGCTTAAAAGCCGGTCGGTTTAGTTTGTTTCTAGACCCCATTTAACCTGTTCAGTAATTGTGGTTTCTGCAGCGTCATGTGAAAGTTGAATTGTTTTACTGCTGATTATTCAGGCCTTCACGCCCAAGAACTCGATTAGAGCTTAAAACGGCACTTTAAACCAAATCACACAATGTTTGTATGGAAATGCTTGTTTGTAAAAGATCCTTTGATTTCCAGTAGACTGTATAAAAGCCAATCTTCCAGGAGCTTGTGTAGTTTTGTTAAACGTGTTTTAATGCTTCGGACACAATCCTGATATTTCAGTCCGATACGATTTTAAGCACGAATCATTCAGACTATTTTTAGCTTTGTAATGTTGAATGTTAGAAAAGCTTAAGTGATATTAACGAGGGAACAATAACTGACAAAGACATTTATAAAATAAAAAAAAGGTTCCACAGTTTAATGAAATAAATGGCAGGTTTTGTAATGGTGGCACCGGTGAGATTTTAGATTTAAGCCGATATAACCAGATATTCGTTTTTTAGCTGATATTGGACCGATATTAGTATTGGATCTGGAAACCTCTAATCGGCGTTGGAAGTAGGAAGTAAGATTTTTGCGAGCCTTAATGTGGATTTTCCAAGTTTCGACTACAATCGGACCACATTTTTTCTGATAGGAAAGTCAGAGTTTTTCTAATGCCGACTTGGGAATCCAATACAATTAATACAAAACTGCAGTGGAAAAACTAAATGCAGAAAAAGCAACATACGTTCCATTTATAGCCAGTTGTCCTAGAAAACAGTGTTGTTTTTTTTTGTACGTTTTGCCCTTTCATAATAAACAGGTAAAACATGCTGATATTGGGGTAACAGAGTTGGGTAAGTAATAGTAAAGTCGTTTCATGCAGTAATGTATTTAATTTTTCTCTAATTTTAATTTTAAAATCAGATTTTACTATTATTGGTTATTATCGTTATTCTAACTGTCACTAAAAACCATTGTCCTCAAGTGCTCTAAAGCAGGAACAAACTTTCATGCTGATACTGGAGAGTTTTTGCTTTTTAATCTAGGTGTGGAAACATTTCACTTTTACTGCCAAAAACAAAAATATCAATAATTGTGTTGACAGAGGCTTTTGGGGGGCCCCTGTTGGTCAGATACTCTTGAACTTATCCCAACTTTCCTCCTATATGGAGTCCCTGCCTGCTTTTGTTAGTTCACTTGATTGTTTTCGGGTTGAAAGTTTGTGCAGGAATCTAGCAAAACATTTTTAGATGGCTTTATTTTTCCTTCTGCAGAGAAGTTACGTTGCGTTTGTTTTAATCAACACTTTCCTTAAAGTACTGACATCATCACATTCCTGTGCCGGATTAGCCGTTAAACTGACCTGAACCCAAAGAAAACTATGGAGTATTTATCAGTATTTATTAATCCAGAAACATTAAAATAGCAAAACATTCGGAGTTGTACTGGAATTGCATTATGAAACAAAAAAAATATGCCTGTTTTTAAGTATATAGGTTTAGGTAGTTTAGTAATGGTTTGATGTTTGTCTTTAGGCTCAGGAAACTGCCCAGCTGGAGGAGCAGCTGCAGGGCTGGAGGGAGGTGATCCTGGCTGGAGATCGCGTCCTCCGCTGGGTGAAGCCCTGGTTCCCTGGAGCCATGATTGCTGCCACTACTGTGGTCTTTCTGTGAGTTCGCATCACATCTAAGTGCATAAATGTAATCCAGAACACATCATATATTTAGATTACATTTTCACAGCAGGTCTTGATGCTCTATTCTCAAATGTAGACATCATGCTGTGAGACCTAGATGACTAGATTTAAAATGTAACTGGAGTTTATATAACGGGAAGTTTTTCTTCTTCACACTTGCTGACTCATTTCCAGTTTCGTTCAGTTGCATCATCAGAAGCAGATCAGTGGTATTAACCTACAGCTTCGGTTGCATTGGTTCTGCTCAGGGCGAGCTGATAACGGCCGACTGTTTGCTCTGCAGGCTGATTTACTACCTGGATCCGTCAGTGCTGACTGGACTCTCATGCACCGTCATGCTGCTCTGCCTGGCCGATTACTTTGTGCCCACCCTCGCTCTCAAAGTGTTTGGCTCCAATAAGTGGTAAGAAGGTCACGCTGATTTTCTTGGTGAAGGCCAAAATATCCCATGTCTGACTTGACGCCCGATTCAGCAGCAAATCGTGTTGGATGCTTTGCTCGGCACTTAAAACGCTCTCAAATGAAAGGGGCGTCAGAGAGTCTATCCGACGGCATCTCCAACCGCCCAGAGTTCAAATACATCCGAACCTACGCAGAAATTTGACAGGAGTGCCATGAGTCAGAAAAGAGAAGGAGGCAAATCTAAAGTAAATGGGTTTTAGGTAAAAACACAAAGTAAACAGTCAAATTGCAACATAAATTGATCATAATGCAGATCTGTAGTGCTAATGTTTATCAGGCATGCAGTGCAAAGACTCTAACTAAATGAAAAAGTAATAATAATAATTTGGGTAAACAATAAAACATTTAAGTTTACTTACCTGGTAGCTCAGAAGTATTAAAACGGGATTTGTTTTTGTAATTTAATTTTTTTTATTTATGTCGCTTGGGCGGTTTTGTGTTTGGTCTCATCCAGTGTTGTTGTACTCGAGATCGGTGTTGGTCTCGAGACCTCTTTTGGAGGGTCTTGGTCTCGTCTCGAAATCTACTTTTTTACTCTGTCTTGTCTTTGTCTCAGACAAAGCGGACTCGGGATTTAATTTCAAGACCACAATTACCTGCGCATTTTTAGATTTGCTTGTTAATATCATTGCTGTGAAACTTATTGAGCACAACCAATAACTGGAGTCTTGACTCATTTATCATTTGAAATTGTTGTCACCGTTGACGGCTGTCACCCCCCCCCCCCTTTCAAACGCCCCCCTTCACATGCCCCCCACAAAAGTGCAGGTGGCAGTGAGGAGATGTCAGCCAGCTGGTCTGTCATCAAATTTGGTTACTTGAACCACAAGGAGGTTTTGTGCAAAACCACAGTCAAAAGAAAACACAGCGCAATATGTAAGTTTTGCAAAGCAACGCTAACGGAGACGCCAGGAACCACGTCCAACTTTTACCGACATTTGGAGAGGGAGCATAATGAAAGGCAAGCTTTCATTATTAGATTTGGTGAATACTAGCCTAATGCGTTTGCTAACCATGTCTATATAGTACGCTTCAGGACAGCGGTTTCATTTGCTTGCCGGTTAATAACCCCCTAGCTAGACGCGCAAGCATTTTAGTGATAAAAATGACGAGACAGGTGACTAAAGCTCTGTAGGTAATGTGTATTTATGATACATCAACGTCAACTAACGTAAATGATAGACTCCACGCTCCCTCTCCTCGGTGAGAGAGAGTCCGCAGTCTCCTGAGGGGAGACAGATTGACATTAATGCTCTACATCTATGAAGAAGTTACACATTAAATATGCTTCGCCTGGCTATAAGCATACATCATATACCTTAAGAGTGCTAATTTTGTGGTTGAATACACAAACAACTATCTAACTTTATGTAGTCAAACACTAGACCTTATGTGTTTTAAGTGATCTATCGTGTAACTATTTGAAAACTATTTGGTCGCCTTGATGCCCTTTCTGTATATGATCCACACATTTTGCAAACCGATTGCAATGCAGTTATGAAGTTTTAATACTTTTACTTTCTATCTTAGACCAATATTTTTAAGATTGCTATTTGATGTAATTGTTCATATCACCAGATATCTTACGGATTATTTTGCCGTGAATTTTGGGTTCCTGGAGTACAAGTCAGGAGAACAAACAGATGTCTTACAGCCATCTATGGCATCTTTTGCCCAAAAGGTGCAGGTCTACAGTCTGCACTCACCTTTTTTGAAACTGGTTGCACAAGAAATTGTACTTTGTTAGGTGGATGGTAAATCGTTCAGTACAGTGTTAAATAAAGAAGCTTACGTTTTCAGCTCCTTAGTGTTTGTATTTGTTTGCTTATAGAAAACAAACAAAAATTCCCACACATGAAATTCATCCCTGCAGTGCCTTCTGATTATTTTATCAACACATTTCATTATACATAGATACATGTAATATAGGTCAACAAAAGAGAAGGGGTTGAAGGGTGCCTATGGTCTGCATGTCCCACATTTTATCATAAGTGTGTCATGCAATGTGGGACACTGGTCTGGTCTTGACTTGGTCTCAACCCCTCAAAGTCTTGGTCTTGTCTTGGTTTTGATACACTGTGGTCTTAGTCGGTCTCGGTTTAGGTGGTCTTGACTACAACACTACTCTCATCCCGGGGTTCCTTCACACCAATATTCGATTATGTAATAATACAGACTCTTTAGTGGGATCAATTGTGTCCATTGTCATCTTAAACTAGTTTTGACATGAGTTTCACTTTTTAGGGATTTAATTGTTTTAGTGTTCAAAACTGCAGCGTTTTTTAAAATTGTGTCAGAAATCTTGGTAAACATGACTGGAGAGATAATGAAACATAAAAGCTAAAAACAACCAACTGTCATGTCTAAGTTCAGAAATGTCTGTTGTAGTTTTACCTCTGCAGTATTTAAAGCCGTGACCTTAAACCAGCCATTGCTCCTCAGCCTCCTTGAGCTTTGGCTTGCTTCCACTCTTACTGGCTGTATATTAAAGGCTGAAAACCAGACACCCAGGCGAGGATAGAGTTGCATTCTGCAGGACTCTCGTCCTCCAGCTGTCGTCTGCAGCCTCTTGGTATTCGTCCCCACACCGGCAGGACCTGCAGCGCTGCACCGGTTAGCAGCAGAGGATTTGAAGTTTGTGAATGTACTGAGAACTTAACCCTTTAGCTTGCACACAGTAATTAATTTCAGATGTTTATTTATGCTGATGTATATGATGGTTTACAATAATTAAAATCTATGTTGTAGACTATCATGATCTTGAAAACCATAAAAGTAGTAGTAGTACTAAATTTGGTTGTGCTTCCTTCTGTATCAAGCGTTTTATCAACGTCGCATTTAGGAGACTGGCCTTTAGTTCTGCTGAGGTGTCCAACGCCTACCTTAGAATCCAAAATGGCCGCTCTTCTTATCAACCATAGTATTCTATGGTGGAAAAACAAAATGCAGAAAGAAAAGCAACAGATATCTTCTGTGTATGTTGGTATAATTAAAAAAACTTTACAGAAGAGCTTCATATTTTTGTAGTTTTCTTATTTTTTTTACAAGAGTACAAACAAAACGGGGGTTTTGGTGCTGGCATATTAAAATTCGGACTTTGACACAATCGCTAACTCGCGTTTGACAACATTCCCAGCTCATTTACATTAACATCCAAGTTAAAAACTTGCCTGTTTTGGTTTTTTGTTTGTTTTTCTCCGTTAATAACCTTACACGCAGAACGCTCCTTTATCGGGTTCTCTGCTACTTCCTGGAAGTCAGGAGCCTATCTTTCCTTTTTTTTTTTTTTTTTTTTTTTTTTTTGTTCGTGTCTGAATCCAAATTTCTGAGAAACTGGATTTGTGGAGCTTCAGTATCTGTTAGCCGTCACATTAAATTACCACAAAGGCTTAACATCTATCGCCCTGTGGTGAATTGATGGTTTCACATCCTTCAAGCAAACAAATCTTCTGATGCAGGAGTCGAACAGTCTGATTTGAGAGTTGTTGGAGGGGAAGTGAGCCGTTGGTTTGGTTGCCTGACTCTCTGGCTCATTTACAACAAGGACTAAAATAGTCCAGACGAATAAGCGAAAATAAAGAGCGCTTCATCACTCAGCTGAGCTTTTAAGTTGCCCGTCCTTTCAGGTGTGAGACAAACCAAAGAGGACAAAACTTGGATGGTAAAAGTATCAGATCTCTGAATTGAAGCAGTGATTATGTTCAAAAAATATTATTATAATGAAGATGTGCAGTGTAGTGGTAGTAATCACACTTTTTAATGTACCGGTAACTGCTGTCCTAAATAAGCATATTTTTAATTGCTTATTAGTTTTCATCAGTACCTTTTGTTGTATTAGTACTACAAGACATTGTAATAAAATTTTAAACCCATATTATGCACCTTTAAAACAAGCTTAGGTGATTCTCCACATCTCTGTATACATTCTTGCTCAAACTACATTCTCGTGGTATTTTCTCTGCTGGGGTCCTCACGTTTACTTTAACTTCCTTTTGACCCGGTTGTTTGCAGGACCACCGAGCAACAGCAGCGCTTCCATGAGATCTGCAACAACCTGGTGAAGAGCGAGCGTCGGGTCGTCGGCTGGTGGAAGCGTCTCTGTGACCTCAAAGAGGAAAAGCCCAAAGTGGTATGTTCCTTTAAAGAAACGTTGGTACGCACCCTGTGCTCACCGCCGAAGCTCTGCATTCTCTGCTGCAGCACACAGAGCTCTTTCTGGGTTTCGGATAAAAATATCCGCCGTCTCTGCTCAGCTGCTCTACTTAGCGGAGCTCAAACTGGGTTACAAGCTGCAGGAACTGGGTTTATTTCACGTCACCTTCAACGATTACGACCACTCTCGTGTTTATGGCTAAACTTTAACCCGACAGTTTGATGTGTTTATAAAGAACCACAGATTTTGTGTAAGAGTCATTCATGATTAACTTGTTTTAGACTCATGTGTTCTGTTTGCTCTCTGCAGTATTTTGCCTCTGTGATCAGCGGCCTGCTGGCAGTGGCCTGGATCGGACAGCAGGTCCACAACCTTTTCCTCACCTACCTGATCGGTAAGACCCTCTTCAGCTACGTCCAAACTGACGCTCCTAAAGCTCAAATACGTTTTTTTTCTTTTGCGTTGTTTTTGAGTACACCAAAAACTTCTATATCAAATGTTTACAACCCCAAATAACATGCATGTAAATTAGAATTGGGTAGATCATATACCACGTCTCATTGTTCCTGGTACAGAATCATGATGCACATCTCGCATCAGGGATTTAAAATTCTAATAGAATGTGACGCGGCCAAACAGCCTGTCGACATTTAGAAGTAGATCTGATTTAGTACCACGTTTGAAAGTGGTACGGATTTGTTTTGGCAGAAAAATCAGAATCTGGACGTTCAGACTGCTGTGAAAAAGTCGGGCATGGGCAAAATCTGAATTTGATGGCCTGCTTTAATAAAACAGCCTCTGTCCCCAATATGGTCACTTAAACTGTCATCAAGCTCCAAATTTCTGATCTATATTGTGATTTACACACCCCTTTTTTTAAGTTTTTGGTGTTTGCTTATTTGTTAAAATGCTCTCGAATCTTGTTTCTTATTCTCTGCTCGGCTGCTGTGACTCGCAGCTTAAGCGGCTGTTGATGAGCTCGAACACACCTTCCTGTAACAATGGTGTCTGTGGGATGCAGTCATCGGCTGCATGTGCTCGGACATGTCGGGGTTTTGGTTCCAAATTGAGTTCTGACACGACAATGTCTGACGTATCTAAGAGAAACAGAGTACAGCATTTTCTTCTGACTTATTAAACACATTTTACTCCTACTTTAAATCATCACTGTATAGGTTTGATACTTTATCTGTTGCTTCTCTGCCTGCCGCTTCCCATTTAACCAAATTATTTTATTGCTTTGCTGGTTACATTTTTGCGAAGAGTCGTAAAAAACAAAAACAAATCAACTGAAGTTACCCTTTGAAATAAATATCAACTTGTTAAGAAAAAGCTTAATGGAGCTGCAGGCGCTCCAGATCATAATGAAAATTGAAAGCAAGGGAATATTATTTAACTGAAACAATATTTCAAGGACAAAAACATATAGCTGGAACAGTAGTGTTTTATAAAACTAACTCAAACTGAAATTAAAGATTTTTGTTTTAATGTTTATGAACCTATTTATTTCCTTCTCATAAACTTTAGAGATAAAAGCAAGTTTTTCTGGATAGTTGGTTTCTCAACAGTAATTGAAATCATACTTTTTTGTTTAAAGTATGTTGTGTTAAGTTTATTTTTGCCCTATAGATGTACATATAGTTGTGTTCATAAAAAAAATACAGCAACCTTTTATAAACCAGAGTTGTTTTTTTTAACCTGCAGCTCTGGAGCCTCAACTCGGCTCTGGAAACCTTCCACAATAACGTTTAACTACGGGTTTAAAAAAGCCAAAGAACCATATATTGTTTTTAAATGTAGTCCAAAGCAGGTTTCATCAGTGTATTTATTTTTTTGCTCAATATTTGTATCGTATTTCTACTACAGGACTTTCCACAAAAAACAAATGAAATGGTGGTTCAATAAATTTGAAAACTCAACAGGTCCCGCTATTTAGGTTGCAGTATTTGGAACAATATCGAGGCCTCATTTACTGGAAAGCTTTGTATTCAAAACAATAACGTACATTTTTAGTTTGTGAGAAGCTAAGAGGCTAAATGTTGAGGTTTCCTATAAATTTCTCCTCAGTGAGTTTCCTGCTGCTGCTGCCGGGCCTGAACCAGCACGGCGTCATCTCCAAGTACACAGCCATGGCCAAGAGGGAGATCAACAAGCTGCTCAAGCAAAAGGAGAAGAAGAACCAGTAGAGGATGAGTGCAAAATAAGGAGCGTCCAGGAAAGTGAAAAGAAAGTTTTTAGAACGGAAAGCAAAAGCCGGAAGTTTCTCTCTAAGCAAAAAAAAAAAAGAAAAGAAAGAAAAGCACTTTTTGTTTTCGCACATTGGATAAGTTTTATTTCTTCACACCGTGTGACACGTAAACCTCATCACCCCCACCACAGGCATGCAGACACCACATGATGAGAAAATCCTTTTTTTTTTTTTTTTCCCTTCCAGATCAGCTGAGCTTTGTTTTTCGGCGCCGGCGATGCTTTAAGCCATTCCCTCGAGTTAGATGGTGACTACTGAGCACCTCAAGCATTGCTGCATATTTTCCGTTTATTCACAGGAATCGTTTCTCTCTGGGGGGGGGTTATTTAGGGTAAAGTAGCAGGATTTTATGTTTGCTGATGATTGCTTTGTCGTATTTGAACACAGTGCTGAAAACTAACTGGATTTAAAGTTGAGCTAATCAGGATTGAGACTTCCTAAAGTTGGAGGTTCTGCTGTATCTGCTGGATGAAGACAGGTGTGGTAATGCTTTTAAAACCTTGTGAGATGATATGTCAAGTGGGGGGGGGGGTCTCTTTGTGTTACTGTCCTCTGTCCTGTTAGACATTTCTTTTCTTATTTATGTGTTTGATCTCATTTCTGGTCTCATTTCGTTGTCTTTGTGAGAGATCCCAGCAATCAATAAACTTTGATTTTAACATAACGTTGGCCTTTTTTCTTCTTTTGGTTTGTTTACATTTTATCCTTCAGTTTTGAAATGACTGATCAGATCTAATGTTTTAAAAAAGTCAAATTCTCCTTCATTGCCACCGCCTTGAACATTAATGTTTTATACTTAACAGCGTTCATCAAAGAAGCTGCGGAGAACCACAGCTCAGGTGGAAAACGCTAACGGGACATTTGCACGACAATTAAATAACAATGTACGCCGCCGACTGGATGGATGTTATATTTGTTGTGAACAAGATCGTAACGTGAATAAAGCTGAGGCACTCTAAGACATTGTTTACGTCCAGATTTGGCACGTCTGTCGTCTTCTACTGCAGGATTATGACGCATGTCTCACGTAATTGTTGTGAAAGTGTGATAAAATTGGACATGACTGGCCTTGGAACGCTTTATAGGCAAAAGAAAACCTGTTTTGGTCTCATTTTCCTGCTTTCTGGACTCTGCTTTGGTCCTACACTGTATAAGTCTGATCTTTATGGTGGAGAGCTTAGAGGAAAGTTGCGTATAAGTAACCAAATAAGGAGTGCACAAAATTGGTAGATTTACATTTGTTTTAAATGTTCTTTTTTATTATTTTATGGGCCACTTTGGGAATTTTACCTGGTGTGTTGCTCTGTGTAGATCTTTACTGATTCCCAAATGAGTTTCACAAAAATTGTTTTAAATTGAGTCAAAAGGGTTCAACTATTTCCTCACTATTGATGCTCATTATGTTGCTTGAATTAACAAATGGACGCTTAGTTTTCCAGACTTTTATCACCTTTATCACCCCTGTGGTAGTGTACTGCTGGGACCCACAACTTTGTACTTTAACGTGTTTTCTTTTCACATTTCACAATAAACTAGGAATTATGAGGATCCGTTTGGAGGTGGTTGACGTTTTTGTGTATATCTAGTAGAGAATGGTAAATTCCTATTATAGTAACCAGGACTGCTGGTGTAACGCGTCAAAAAACTTTCAGACTTATGATGTTTGTGCATAATATTTCCTCGTCAAAATGTATTTTATTTTAGTTTGACAAGTTCAAGATGACAAAGAGTACAAAATGCGTTTTTTCCTATCCAAATACATACAAATATATTTGATTGTACCAAATGAATGAATCATTGCATGTTTTTTTACATGTAACCAGGTGCACCGGCAGGCTGGTCTGGAAGGGGTTTGATGAGTTGAATGATATGGATTCTGTTTGGATCCCAGACACAGTCTTCCTCCAGGCCGCTCTTCACCATCCCACAGTTGGGCGGCACCCAGGCAGTGTCGTATCCATGGTCATGCCAGGTCTTCTGCAAAGGGTGGTTCTGGTAATTGATGACTTTCACTTTACCCACATTGACCCAGACCATGAGGACCACCCTGTCACACTCAGGGTGTTTAATAGGATAGCGACTGGCTTTCTGCAGGTCTCTGCTGAGGTAGACACCGCAACCAAGCATCCCATCTTCTGATTGATGGAAACCGCTCTCAAGGATTTTCTGAGCAATTTCTCTGGTGGTGCCATGGTACATTATGTAGATGGTGTCTTCCTCTGGCTTTGAGGTGGACAAACGATAAACTCCTTCAGGAGGTTCAAAATCATCTTCAGCCCACTTCATGCTTACGCTCAAGCCAAGATCACTGCAGGAAAGGAGGGGAAACTTTACATTTATTTATGTATTTTGCAATTAAAATATCTTTGTGATGCCAAAAAATAGTTTTCATACCACTAGTTTTCTCAAACTTAGCAAATGTTTTAGATTTAGCTAAAAAAAAAAA
>JAVLVB010000323.1:99388-142025 GCA_032876305.1 Orestias chungarensis
ATTTAACAGCATAGTGTTAAAAGAAGCTTTAAATTCCTGTTAAGTTTAAACATTTGCTGATTTTCCTTTCCTTGATGCCGAAGAAGAGGAGCAGGAAGAATCTGGAGCAAAACGAGGAAATAACAGGGTTTTGCAGCACTTAAATTGTTTAACAAGTAACTACTATTAAACATTTTACGGCTCACTAATTATAAAAAATATATTACTCATAGGCAAAGAACTTGAGTTTTAAAAATGTTACTTTTGTATTTACTCCTCTAATGTTGTTGTTTTTTAATATAATAATAAGTTAAAATCCCATCACTACGGTAATATTTCCTATGTTGAGGAAGTGATGTTTGCAACTTGTTTAGCAGTTTAGTAAGCAAACATTAGTATCGCTAAGCTAAAGCTTCTCATTAAACTCTCTTGTTTTAATGCACAGTAATTTGTCTGCGCTAGCAAGTGACTCCATATAATAAAGAATTAAATAGTCCAGACTACAAGTAAAATTATAAAGAAAATGAAAATTATAGAATAAATTAGAGATGCACAATTTAAAAACAAACGAGTAAACATTGCTTCACAAAATGTAGAGTATGATGATATTTTGATGGCAGTTAGCTCACATTTTTTATAATCTTCTGTTTTCTAACTGTGAGCTTTAGAATGTTGTTTATTTGTCTTTAGTCAGAGGTTTAACTAGAATTGCTGTTATATAGATTGCTACAGGAGATCCTTTCCTCCCACAACCACCAGCATGTTCTACAACAGCAACAGATAAGCAGATATAGAACATTTTATATTACGTATTATGTAATTTTACATTCTTCCTCTTGAACTGTATTAATGGAGGGTTTTCACATTTTACTAAAAAGGTTATGTGAAAATAGCACAATAAACAAAACAATTTCTACTGTTAGTAATAATATTAATTATTAGTAATCGGATTTGGAAGATAAGAGGAAGGACTCCTTTTGGTTGGAGGCGGGAAATGGTTTGTTCCTGCTATTTTGGACCCAATATATATATATATATATATATATATATATATATATATATATATATATATACTTCAGATATATACTCTATTTACTTCAGATGTCAGAGGTTGAAGCTGGCAATGATGTCGAATCCAAATTAAAAACTTTCCAAATTACAAAATATTACATTTTGGGATTCTGGTCACAGTTGTTGTGTTCGGTCTGTCTGAAAGCAGACAAAAACATCATCATCTAATAATTAATCAATCTGCTGCTAATTGGTAAAATTATTACCTTCAAATATAAAAGAAATACATTGTCTACATAAAACGACCACAAACTAGGAAAATGATGAGAAGAATGTTCATTATGTCAACCTTGATTCCTAGACGTTAGCCAAGCATCAATCTACATACATCTAGGAGAATCTCAGAGAGTCGACCTTCTGGGTTGAAGCTATTTTTTCATTGCATCATTTTTGTGATGACATGGCTAAGGCATCTTGAACATGTTCATATGCTGGAGATTTAACTCTGACATATAAACTGAAAAGCCAAACTCTTGGGTTGATCAATAGTGCAGCTTTTTGGGATGCACTTACATTTTACTCAAGAGTCTCCAGAATTCTGTGAATCATTTTACACATGTGTTTATTCTCTGTGTTAATCAAATATTATTTTGTTTAAGTCTTGCTTTGTGGCTTAGATAAAATCCAAAAATGTCAAGTGTTTTGTGAACCTTACAATCCATTTTGTAATCTGAGTGATGATTTTCAACATTAATTGTCACCATATCAATTGTGTGATTATCAACCTGTTTGCTTATGTGGCTCAGAATCAGGTAAGTATTAACCTTAATTTGACCGACATTTCATCAAGGAAATGTTTAGCAATATTCTCCCTTTTTTAACGTGTCCCTGTGCCATGACATGCCAGACAGCATCCGATCAAGGAGTCTATTGTCTGCCATTAAACATTGCCAACAATAAAAGACTCCTCCTGTCTAGACTGAAGGTCTCTATATCCTACAGAGAAATGCTAAAATTTTCAGTTTGATCTGATGGTGAACAAACAATGATCTTTAATTTCCCTTTGGGATAATTTAATTTTCCTATAGGATAAATGATATATTTTTGATCTATTTGATTTAGATTTGATGTTTAATTAATAAAATCCTACTATAAATTAATTTGATTAATTTATTTTTTGTCTTTTGGCTCTCCTGTCCTCTATACAGAGGAGTAGGGCCACTGCAAAAATAATATATAATTTTGACTTTGTTTTCAGAATAGAAATTATTTTTCCTCATAAAGATTTATATTTATTTTTAGGCATTTGATCTCAAAATTCAGACTTTTTTTCCCTCAGAATTAAAGATTAAAGTCATAACTCGGACTTTGTTTTCTCAGAATTTGGTCTTTAAAGTCAGAATTACATCAATGTGTTCCAGTGGCCCTAATGCCCCTCCGTACCTCCAGGACTCCATTTCGATAAGACATAGACCAGCTGTTGATTCCTGCATAGCCCACACGGGGGCGTCCTCCCTGCTGCTCCTGTCCTCTCCTCGTTCCCAACCCGTGCCAAATCGTCCTCCTCCTCCTCCTCCTCTTCTTCTGCAGCTGCGTTCCTCTCCCCCGGCTCCAGTGTGTTGAGCCGCGCAGGGAGATGCCCGCTCCCCCGTGCGCCCGCAGGCTGGCCCGCCGCCTCCGCTCCGCGCTGCTGCTCGCCGCCGTGTCGCTGCTGCTCATCCAGACGCTCATCGTGTGGAACTTCAGCAGCCTTGACTCTTCCGGCGAGGACGGAGGCGCCAGGAGCCGGGAGAAGAGGGACGAGCGAGCCCGGGGGTCCAACAAAGCCGAGGAGGAGCGCCGCTGGAGGCGGTTGCAGAGGAGCGACGATCCGCTGCTGCTGCGCGGGGAGGCGACTGCTGAGCAGCGGCTGCAGGAGGTGGGTTGGAGCGATGAGGCGGTTGCAGCTGCTGCTGGTGTTGTGTCGCTGCTGGAAGGCCAGACAGCTTCTTATTCACCGAGGCAGGAACATCAGCCTCATGTTAGAGGAGCTGATCAAAACAAAGCTCTCCAGGAAGAGCAATGGAGGCAGATTTGATTGTAATAATGTTAATTTCTCCCAGTCTCACTGACAGGGTCTTTGTTTTAAATTTAGCCCTTATTATTTAGCTCTGAAGATTTGGAGGGGGGGCAAATATTTCACGACTTGATTCGATTTAAAATCGATTTGTTTCATGATTTCCACTTCAATATTTAGGTTAGAGAGCCGTTTAAAATAAAAAAAACCTTGAAAGTTTGCAGAAATTGTTCACATTTAGAGTAACAGACTTGAACTTAATCATTGTTTAGGCTGAAAAGATGTAACAGGTTGAACATGGGATCATTTCCCCTGCTTCATGCTTTTGTATCTATCACGTTTCTACAGCCATGTAGAAACTTTTTTTAAAATGTAATTTTAAATCAGTAAATGAAATCCATGGTTCTTAAATAAACAGATTTGTCGATGGGAGGAAGAAGCCGCCCTGCAAGACTAAACATTTCCTTTGAGTTTCTTCTTCTTTATGCTTCAGATCAGATTCCACTTCCAGGTGTCTCTGAGTTGTTAGAACTTGAATCCACTGTAAGCACTGGTGTGTAAAATCAAGGTGGGCTTTTATTTTATTTTAGCAGGCCACTTTTCTCTCCTTTCATTATACAGCCGGGTCTCTGATCTTCCCACTTTTAGCTCTGATAGTTAAAATCCTGCCGATTGATGCCAACAGGAGGGAATGCTGGGAGGTAAAGATGGGAAAAGAAAATAGAATAAGAGAAGAAGATAAAAGTTATGAGCGATGAAAGGAGAGGATGTGGAGCAGTGTTGGCTTTGAACCCTCCAGATGATGGTTTGTTGTGAAGTTTTGGAGATGCTGTGCAATGCATCCGTGCGCCTGGTGGCACCGCATCAGCATAACGCTGCCACTACCGAGCTTGATAGTATGACTGCTTCACTTGACCTTAATTACGGCTTTATAACGTAATTTCTCTCTGCTCTGATCATAAAACGTTTTCTCCAGAAGGAGTATGGTTAATCCAGACAGGCGCCTGTAA
The DNA here is from genome assembly GCA_032876305.1 of Orestias chungarensis. Lineage (NCBI taxonomy): Eukaryota > Metazoa > Chordata > Actinopteri > Cyprinodontiformes > Cyprinodontidae > Orestias > Orestias chungarensis. The sequence goes on from JAVLVB010000323.1 coordinate 103,445, forward strand.
ATCTGTTGATTTCAGTCAAGCCTAACTTTGTGAAGGCTGGACTACTGATGCAACATTAGTTGCTATATGTGATGAACTAAATGAAAACACCTGAACGATATTGTATAGATATCTTTTACGTAGCAACAGTTCGATTGAACCTTTATTATTTTTGGATATCGAAACAATAAACTGAACTCAAATTCATTGTTTTATAAAAAAGGAGTATATATGAGTTATAACATGCATGTTAGATCTGTCTGTTTGATTAAAATTAAACATTTTTATTAGATAATCTGAGGTTTTTGGTAAAGTGGCTTAAAGAAATATGAAACTAAACAGCACTGATAAAGGATTTCTCTGTTGGTTTTCCAGAATAGTGAATATGCACTTAACTAAATCTTGTCCGGTTTAAAATCCCATATGAGGAATGATTTTCAAAAAACTCATGGTCTCGAATATTTGATCTTTTAATGGTAGCTCCAAAAATCTCTTGTCGCTCTAATCTTTTTAATAGGTTAAAACATTGTCTAATCAAAGTATTCGCTTTATGGTTTTGTGTAATGTGATTGTATTTGAATGAAGAAAAAGATTCAGATTTTTGCACTTTGAATGTTCAAAATTCACAAATTTGTAATCGTTTCTAATTTAAAAGCAGAACTACCATGTAGTCAGTTGTTATTTCTGTTGAGCACCCTATCGCACCTTTTCCCATCACCTAAGTTTCCATTCATACGTGCACAGCGCTGTTCTTGATTCTTATTAGGTTTCCCTTATTTATTGCTATAAAAACAAAAGTTAAACAGACAGTTGAAAAAAATATCATTGAAAAACTTAAAGCGCTTCTGTGTTGGATCTAATATTAAATAACAGGAGCAGCAAGCTAAAAATAAAAATATGATAATTATTTCTACCTTGTTTGTATGATGTTTTCAGTTGATGTAATTTTCTTTTTGTGTAGTTACATGACAACAATATGCAGCAGAATTTTGTTGTGCGTTTAACTAAAGCAGAAAAGCAGCAGATGAGTAACAGAAGAATGTGCAATGCGTTTTTCTTTTAGTATGTTTTTTCCCTGATGGATCTAATTCGTCAATGATAGATACAAATGTATTTACCCTCTTTAAAGTTTAAAATGGGTTACAATTGACTGGCATTGCTGAGTTGAAGTATGTAAATGTTTCCCATTAAAAAAAATATGTTTCTGATTTTTATTTGTTGATTTTAATCTATTAATATTAGTCAACAATTAAAAACCCTCTGCAATCCTGATGTTCATGTTAAATTTGAGTTTATTGGGTGTTTAAAAGGGCTTCAAGATGAATTTTTATGTGTTTTTATGTATTTAAGAAGCAAGTCAGATTTCTTTCTGGCAGATATCTTGAGACGTTCAGTACTACTGAACCGAGCTAAATAAAAGTTGGAGCTCCCCAAACACAAATACAGAGTTCTGACTCGTTTCAGCACTAGAGACTCTGTTTTACTTTGGGAGTTTAGTTTCTATCAGAGAAGATGTGATGGGAGACCAAAAGATATAAAGAAAACACTTTGAGGAGCAGTTCTGAACCTAAATTCTCTTAAAAAACACTTTTAAATGTTTACATAAAATCAAAATAGGCAATTAACGGTTATACTTACTTACAGCTTTTAGTAATATTCACTATAGTATAAAAAAGTATAAAAATGCAAAGTCCTGTCTAACTTTTTCTTTTTGTTTTTTCCCCCTAGATGTTAAAAGTATTTTCGTTAGTTTGCTGATAAATAGCTTTAAGTTACTAAAAAAATACCACAAATGAATTAGTATTTTACATTTTATGTTATGTTAAACCGAATAATGATGAGAATTTGGTTCAGCTGAGTTCAGCATTGTTTGTCATGATGGTTATAAACAACGTGAACGATTATTAGGTCTTTTTAGGGGTTATTTCTGGGGATTTTATTTTATTTTAATCAAACATAGTTACTTCAAAACAAGGTTTTGGCTTTTTTAAGACACAACTTACTCTTTCTCAAACCAGAACGAGCAAACTGCAAGTCGTTTTTTTCTTGCTATTTTACAAGGTGAGGAAGAAAAATATTTTTACCATTGGTCTGTAAAACTCAGAAGAGTTTGCTGGCAGGTTGGTTGTGTATCCCAAAAGTTGCTTTGCGCTTGAGCTGAGCGTTGGAAAAAAAGTTATGTAACAAAACTGTGATTTAAGCATAACTTTTACAACTTAAACATACTTTATCAACCTACAAGGGAAACTGAATGTTGTGGTGAATCCTATATGCAATTATTTTTAAAGAGTTGAAGATGTTGATGGTTGAGTAGGGAGCACTTCCTGTAGCTGTCTTTATTACAGCGGTTCTAAATAACCCCCTGACTAAACACACTGTTAACAGTCTGATGAAGAGGACAATCAGGGTTTTCCATATTTTTTTAATTTTCTGGTGAATTCTTCTTTGCACCATCATAAATCTTCAGAATTCCCTGGTTCTGATTCTGCTGCAGCAGATGATGGCAGAAGAGATGATGCTCTCCACCACAGATTTATAGAAGATCTGGATAAATTGGCTGCAAACACAGAAGGATCTGAGCTTCCTCTAGAAGTCCAGTCTGGGGTTTTCTTGTGTGGTTGACCCGCTGTCCTGCTTGAGAAGTGTTTTAATGTATAGATTGTTCGGTAACCTTAGTTTCTGCTGTTAAGACACATAGAATAGAAAGCACAAACATCTCGTTACTGTCGGTATTTACTGCTGGCAAGTGTTATTGTTGATTTTGTCTACACACAGAAAACTTGAGGCAGCAAACAGATTCTGGCGGATTAAAGGATTGCTTTATATCCAGTTTGGCTGATAGGATTTTTGCTTTCTAGAATAGTTTTAGATTGTTAATCCTTAAACATTCCTTATATACACATTGAAGGGGATTTGGGATTTTTGCCCTAACAAAAAAAGTTTAAAAAAAGTATTTTTCCATAATAGATAATGGTGATTTTTCCAAACATTGATGGGTATAAAAACATCTTTAACTAATATTGGATAAATTGAAATCAAATTAACTCAAATAGGCAAATAGAAAATGCATTACAAAGCTACACCTGTAGTTTCTGGCTGTAAATTGGTTTTGGCTTTGTTTTGAGGTAGCTGTTGTGAACTTGATGCAGTAGAAACTGCATTCAGAAAGAGCTTCTTAATTAGTGGTAAAAACCATGGTTTATTTTTTGGATATTGTGGGTGTTTTGTTGTTGACTCAGATTCAGACACATATATTAAAGCCAGAAAGCTGCTTTATGTTTTTTTCCCCCCCTGATTTCTCTGTGATCATTTCCCATAAATCTGGCATAGACTAAAATCCCTGCTGTAATCCCAGCTTGTTTCGGGCAGGTTTCCCCGTAACATCATGACCTTTTAAAACAATCAGTTTAGCTCACACTGAATCCATCTGTTGTTTCTGCCCGACGATGGATGTGACGTGATGTTCTCGCTGAACGGATGCCAGTATTGCACTCAGTACCTCTGCTGTATAAAGGTCTGTTTTGTTAAGACTTCCTGTTTGTTAATTTGTGCTCTACACACTTCAGATGTTTTAACTGATCTCACACTATTTTTTAACAGAGGAATGCTGCTGCAGAAACATAAAGTCTTACCAAGTATTTTGTTTAATACATTGATACAGTTTAAATAGGACAAAATGTATTTATTTAGTTACTTACCTAGTAGTTTATAAGTTACTTTTTAGTAAGTCTTATTTGTCACCAGCCATAATGAAGTCTGGGATTGTGGCATAAAGTAGTCAGTGGGAACAGTGAGGGTATAAAGCACTCAGATGTGTCCTAATAGTTGTTTTCTTGGCTTTGGGATCCCAGGAGCTTTTTTTAATGTATCAGCAGAGAAATTTACAGAGCTGCAGTGTACGGCTCAATGAAAGAGCTCATTATATATGTTACTGAGTGTTTACTTTTGCTTTCTGTCACTTCATAACTGCTGCTGAAATAATTATTTACTCCCAACTTTTTCTGCAGTTGCTTATGTCCTCTAAGCATATTTAAATCTGGGTTTTCCTAGCAAATAGGAAAGTTTATGAGTTTATCCCAGGGATCTGCTCTGAGTTTTGTTATTATTGGTGAGAAATATGATCATCCTTCCAGGATTTACTCCGATTTAAACATGTTCCGCTCCGCCATCTGTGTTTTTGTTGATTTCAAAACGTACACAGCCACTAACTGGTTTCCCGTAAATGGTCCCATTCACTCATTCACTTCATGATCATCGTCCTACCTGTACTTTCTTCCTCTCCTTTTTTTTACTACTACATTGCAAAAACGCAAAATGTTTCCATAATACTTTGTAAGATTTTATCTTTTTGCAGTCTATCTGTTGTTTTGGAGGGTTTACCCATCTAAACCGGATTTTCAGTAGCTCCTCCATCTGTCACTCTCATTTATACAAACAGATGCTGCTCCCCTACAGGTTTACGTTTGGGATTTTTAAAAATGGGCCTGAGCTGGGATGAGGGATGGGGTGCAGACCAACCAGGTGTTTATTCACCATCAAACAGATTCAGAGACATACAAAGAACCACATTAAGCAGGATATGTAGGAAATCAGCAGCCTGCAGAAATGATCTAAACAACGAGCTTTTATAACCTATAATCTCTCTAATTAACAGAACTCACAGAGAACAGGGAAAACTAAATATGTGTACATCAGCGAACATCTACAAAATAGGTAAAACCTCAAAATTCTCTATACATTAACCATTATTTTCACTAACTAAATACCTGAAACACATTTCCATAGCTAGTCTTAAATCCACAACTTAAAGTCTTGATTTGCACAATTTACTTTCAATAGTCGCTTCTGGAACCTTTTAAAAGGTGCTCAGGTCCCCGGGGAATATTTTAACCGAACATGACAATTTTACACAGCTAAGATAAGTCAGTACTACTACAAGTACTACTTATGCTTTGTCCATTTGTTTACAGCTCGTACTAGCTGGGAATCAGTTACCAAAGAATAAAATACGTTTATCTGTTTGTCAGTGGAGAGCTTTTAATTTAATATTCCAAACCAACAAATTCACTTACGTCAGATTATGTAATGAAACTTTGTTACACTGATGATGAGACTTTTTCATGGCTCACAGATTAATCAGTTAACAAGAAAGCAGCATCTAACAGCTACAGTTCGATTTAAGCATCTGATATTGTTTTCTAATCCATTACCAACGTTGTTGTCTGCAGTTGCAAGATATGTTACAAACGTGTCCTAGTCCCATCGGCTCGAAGAAAATGGCTCGGTGTCCTGTCATATTAACAAAAAACATTTATTTTGTCATGTCATAAGTAATTCCATTTCAATTAAATTCATTTGATCAATTTTGCACCATTTCACAACTCGTCATTTCGAGGCAAATAATAATTTTAATCCAATCATCCTAGTTGTCAATCAGTGCATTGTCAAGTTCAGTTTTTTTAGTCATCAATTTAAAAAGTCTTCAATCTAGAAAACTGCATGGAGTGGTTAACTTGCAGCCTTCACTCTTATGTAGGTGACTTTACAGCAATCCCTCATACTGAGCACGCATGTAGCGACAGTGGAGAGGAAAAACTCTCGTTAAACAGGAAGAAACCTTCAGCAGAACCAGCGGCCATCTGCCACAACGGACCACCGGCTTGAGAAGACAGAAACCACAAAAAGCAGAAGATCCAATCTAGATGTAATTTCAGTGTTTACAGGAGAAAGAGTTAGAATGGAAATACTCTTTATTCTCCTATCACTGAGAAATTCTTTTAAAACAGCATTAGGGGATTTATAAAAAGATAAGAAACTAGTATATACATATAAAACCTAATTAATAATGAAATACTGTACAGTAAGGTCAAATGATCAACACAAAAATTGTGTAGTTATAATGTTTTATTATCAGCAGGGATGTAAACTCAATAAACACTTATCGAGTTTGTGAGCTATGATGGTTATGAAGTATAACAGTTGTTGTGAGGACGGATCTAGTTGCTGGATCACAAATTAAATTTTCTGATAATCCCAAAAACTAAGTTAAAAAAAATCTGTTTTATTTATTTGATGAAAATTATATGAGTAACTGATACCAGATAATTCAGCATCTTCCTCTTCACTTGTATCTTCTCAAATGAAAAGAACAGAATATTCACTGGTTTCTGATCAGTATTTTTCCTAATATCAGTTTTAATCCCAGAAACCATCATCTCTAAAATCCTCAGGTCTCCCACTTGTTAAGTCCGTCTCCTCTCTTGTTGTTGCTCTGTCTTCCTTCAGGACTCATTTCTTCCTCTGTGTGCGTTCTTCCCCCCGTAGCCTTTGTGTTGACCCTGCAGGAGGTCTGACTGCAGCGAAGTCGACTTTAATAAGAGCCCACTGACGAGACGAGGCCGGCGTCTCCTCAGTGGGGACTCTGGTCTGTGTTAGAATAAAGAAAGATGTCTTTGTAGGTGAGCGCTGGTATTTTAGCTGTCTCTATGGGCCGCACGGCCTTCTGGGAAAAAATTGCACCGCTTTTGTTTGTGTGGAGATCAGCAAGAGACGGAGAAACATGCTTTCTGTTAGGAGGCATTAGGTTTTTAGTTTGGTAATCATTGTAAATGCTTTATTTTTTTTAAAAGGATGACTTTTCATTCCTCTGATCGAAGTCCACCTTTTTCTGTCTTCATGTCATCTTAAGTCAGTTTGGTTTTCATGTGTCCTTTGGTTGTATGGACTTATACATGTATTGTAGGGGTTTAAGGCCCCCATCAAAGTCTGTAGACTTTCTGTGGCTTTATTTTGTCTTTCACTCTTTCACTGCTTTGCAAAAAAAAAAGTGAGAGCAGCTTATTATGTAATTTTGTAGCATTTTTCGTATTTTTTCGTCTTATTTAAACTTCCAAGCTTTAAGCATTCCTTTGTGTTAAAAGCTCAGCGTTGTCAAGCGGATGTGCTCAAACCGCTTCTCATGGTCACAGCTTCCTGACGAAAATCATTTTGTTCTCAGCGTTTTCTCTTGCACTCCTCGTTACAACCCCCTGGTGAACATGATGCATGCAAAACTATTTTGTGTTTTTTAGTTCAACAACGTTATCTCTCCCCTCTTACTTCCAGAAGCTGGTTTTCGAGCGTGGCTGGAGGTTTGAATGGTTTTGTCCTCATAGTCCGAGACCATGAGAAAGTATGTAAATCTATGCGACTCCAGAAGTAGATGAAGATCTTGCTTTCCATCTGCCGCATTAATTACACCAAAACAATTAATTTCTGATGCTCAGTTCTACTCCAATACAGCAAGTGAATGTCAAGCCTGACCAAATGTCCTCTGTTGAAATGTTCACTTTTTACGGCCTGTCCACGTTGGAAGCATTTAACACGCTCATAGAAATATCCAGTTTCATCGTTTTTTATTGACTGGACCTTTTCACAGAATACTACGGTACTTTGTTGCTTGATGTACTTTCTGACAGGCTTCATTGTGGGAAGCTCTGCGACAAACCCATAGCGAGCGGAGCCGACACGCAGCAGCGTTGCGCAGAAAATGCGGAAGCTAAAGTGCAGTTTCACCGACGAACTGCAAAAAAAATATTTTCCTCGTATTTGGATTCAGCCGTGTGCAAATCTGCCACATATGTTTCAGCGTCTAATAAATGTTCTAAAGATCTCAAAATAAAGATTAAAAGTATTTATTATCCTTGTTTGTTGAGTAAATACACAAATAATAATACTAATAATAGAAATAATACTAGTTTACGATGGCACAAAAACGGCAAGCAAAACCTCACGTCTCGTCATCAGGTAGCTTCACTGAGACAAAGGAATATTTATATCGGTTGTGCCAACATAAAGGCACCCTGCATCTTCTTTCTAAGCTCAGCAGCTGATAGTCTACAGCACGAGTGTGATCAGAACGGATACTCCTGGTCTGCTAACATAGAAGAAGTTTTATTTACAACATTATTTCAATGTATTTATATTCTCTAAAAGAGATCAATAGTTTTGATTCAGGTTGTTACAGATTTTACGTTTTTGGACTTTATAATATGGTAACCCTATGTACGTCCCACCAGCATCTTGGGTTCTGTTATTCACTTGCTCTTATCTAAACTGCAACTAGTCGTTCCTCTCTTTAACGATCAAACATCTAAATATGCCAAGGCACCTTGTGTTTTACTGCAGCAGTATTAGTGTGACAGCCGTGGCGGATCTAGTTAACCTTCACAAGTCTGTGCGTATAACAATGCCCTGCGATTGCAGGGCATTGTTATACGCACAGACCGCGGGACAGCGGGTCAGTATTTTTACTTTGCCGCCGTTTGTTCCCCCGTGGTTTCTTCTGATGCGTCCGCCGTGGTTCCTGTCTTTACAAATCACCAGGCCAACTAACAAGGTCCTTCAAAAGAACAATAATGATGGTCACAAAAAAGCCAACTAATATTGAATTATTAACGAAAAAGATTTGCTCACCTTCAGTTTATATGCTGTAAAGCGCCTATCCGAAAGTTTGTCTCCAGATCTGCCAGCAGCTCTTTAGATCTTCCACAATAGTTCTTAACAAAATGGGCAAAAATAATAAAGAACCAGCAAATATGTTTTAAAACTAAATCTATCAAAAGCATTTTTTTAGCATTTGTTTTTATGAAATCACTGCACTGAACCTCTAATAACATTAAAAGTAACATGTTTTTTATGTCTGTTTTCCTTCTCATTAGGTTGGAAAATGTTTGTAATGTAGTTATCCAACAAAAAGATCAAAGTCCTATAACGGTAATTTATTCATCCTCCAGTAAATGTTTTAGATCGTTATAAGAAATTATAGTTTTTTTTTGTTTTTTTGTAAATGTCATGTTACATTAGCAGCTCTAAACAAGTTTAAGTTAGCAAGACTGAAAGAAAGTCTGGCTTTTAGGATTGTAAAGAGTATAATATAGGTCACTTTTCTGAAAAGGTTTTCAAGTTTTACGAGTCGTTTTACATGTCATTTTCATACGTCTGCTCTGGAAGCTTTAATATCCAACTTATCTTGAATAATTAGAGGTTTCAAATGTGGATTTAAAACTGATATTCTAAAGTCATTTTTTTCTGTTTTTGCCCACTTTAAAGACGCAGATACCCAAAATAGTACAAGCTTCTGGTCAATATGACTGATTTAAACATGACCACCGTAATAGCTGCTGTCGGTTCAGATTATGGAGGCTCAGGACAAAAAGAAGAAATCCTCAGCGAGTTTAATTCTTCCTCTGTGTGTCAAAGTTGTTTATCTCTTCCTGTTTTATTCACATTGTGCCAGGAGAGCTGCAAAGATTCACAGCAGCTCTTTGCGCGCGCATGCATTCCTCTAAGCCGATATTAGAGATGAGATAATGAGAGGCTGTCTGTGGAGCAGGTGGTCAGAGCTGATACAGACGCTTTCTCCCACACGTACTCGGAAACAATCTCTGGCAGAGACAGAAATGGGGCGATTTGTGGGATTAGGAAAAACCACCCAGGTCACGTTGCTTTGCTGCTGATGAAGCACACACTGATGGTTTGTTATTGTTATCTGATGGGGTTCATGTAAACAAGAAATCATTTTAATCCATGCATTAAACTGGGTTTCTGTCTCTTTAATGGAACTGAACATGAAAAATACTCCACGTATAATGAGTATTAACATTGGTATTGGCCAATGTAAGTCATTTTGGTTTTAAAATACATGTAAGAGGTCTTTATGCTGTTCTTTATATTTTATCGTAAACATTGTAAAACTGTAAAAATTGGAGGAATATTTGATGACTCAACTGCCGTGTTTGAGATGTTTAACATTACTGCCGCCTTTTGTTTTTGAACAAACGTCTACCAACTTAGCACTTTTGCAAACTTTTAAAACATTTTGCGCAGTTAGCACACCCTAATTTTTTTTCTCTTGATAAAGCTTTAATTATTAGGGTGTCCACATCTGAAATTAATTTCGGATATCGGGCCAATCTTAGCAAAAAACGACAACTGGATTATATGGGGCCTACATCTAAAATCTGAGATATCATCAGTACTCCAGTCTTGCGTTTTATCCATGCCATCAGTGCAAAACCTGTGCGTCATTTTTTTACATTTATTTTTTTTATTCATTTATTAAATCGATTAATGATAAATGAAAAAATATTTTTTTCATCTTAAATATTGTTAACTTCACTCTCTGAGGAATATCTGTTAATCAAGCCCTTTTAAGATCAGAAATAATTTAAATGGCTTCAGCAACGTATTACTGTATGTAGAGTACTATATATATATATTAAAGATCAGAGCCCTGGAAGCATTTATTTCGGTGGTCTGAATATATTTACAAACGATTTTAGGAAAAGTTAACAACTAATAAAAGTTCAGCATCACTAAGGTCACATTTTTTTAATTACAAAAATACTTTTTTATGGATGTGTTGCTTGTTTTAAACGTCTTGTGTTATCAGATCTACACAGGCCAAAATTCCTAGTTTAAAAAATTGTATTGTCTGTCCCATACTTTCTCTTCTGCTGGAAACACAAAAAAGTTACATTTTCTAACATCTAAAAAACAGGGATTCATTATTCCACTATTTACACCAGATTTTGTTATGAGACTTTTGCTGTTGTTGTCCTTTAGTTTGATTGTTTATTGTTTAGTTTTATTTGCTGTCAGTCGTGTAGTGTAACATCTTGTGTTTAACGTAATGCTCTGAGGGAGTTTTGAGGTATCTATTCTTCTTCTGCCTTACAGAATGTCCATCTTCCACATCGTCAGAAAGCGAGACTCCATCCGGACAGCAACAACAATGAGAACTCAGTCCCTAAAGACTTCGACAGCAACAGCAACCTGGGAGTGCGGTCGCAACGCCAGCGTCCGCCCACTGCAAACGTCAAGCGAAAGCTGGAGAAGAACCAAAGCATGCTGGGAAATGAGGTCCTGAAGCATGTTACTATCCGTCCTAAAGTTCAAAATCGGACCCATATCCAGAAGGGCCTCCCTCAGCTCCTCACCCTTCCAGCACCGGCTCAGGGGTCCAACCAGGATCCCCCGTTCGTCCAGACAAAGCGGCCCGGTTCGCCTCCGCCGCCGCCTGGTCTGGAGCCAAATAAGGAGCAGCCGCAGTGTGAGATAAACGGGAAAGAGGCCATTTCTGCTCTGTCCAGAGCCAAGAGCCGCGAGTGCCGGCAGCAGATAGTGGAGGTGTACTGCAAACACAAAGAGAGGAAGCTGATGCCGGAGAAGGTTCCTCGTTTCTGCCCTATAGAAGGTGAGAACATCTAGCAGGAGACAGCAGAAGCCTCACTTTGGGTTTTAGATGTAAGAAAGCATGTTGGCTTCAGATTTTCTTCCTTCTAAATTTACCCTTAAGGAACAGTTTTAGCAGAGGAAGGAGCGAGCCATCTCTGTGGTCGACAGCTCTATTTTCAGGGTCTGTAGTACGAAGAGACTCAGTGAGGACGTTGCTCATCCAGGGTAATTACACCCTAATTAAACAACCCGTTTGTAGTCTTATTCTGGAAGGGCCGACTAATGACTCACTCTAAGAACCAGTCTAGGGCCACCGAAGGTTCATTTATATGATTATAGCTTTCTTTGATGATACAGTAGTCATTAGGTCCAAAGTCTGGCGCTGGTTTCTGATTTTCTTTGGACTTTTTTAGGCTTTCTAGTCCACGTCAAAGGGCGTTCAGCTGAACCTCCTGATTACAGCCGGTTCCCAGCATGGCACGCAGCCAGGAGGTCACTCGATTGTTCTGGCAAACCTCGACCTGCCCCATTCTTAGCGAGACGGCGGAGCAACATCAGGAATAAAAGAATTGTGACACGACTGTCATAAAATTCGTTTTGTTCCTTAATTTTAGGGCACCGCAAAAGTATTTACACCCATTCAGCATATTTTCCCACGTTACAACCACAGACTTTATTGTAATTGTACCCCTAAATAAAATTGAGAACTACCAACCTCCTTTCACCGGCTATTGGATTAAAAATCTATCAGAGTGAAGGTATAAATATAGCTGCCTTACGAACGTATCAGAGGTATCAGAGGAGGTTATATCAGGGAAAGGCTCTACAACAACATCTCAAAGAGCTTTGTTCTGTCCATCATTTGAACAATCATTTGAGTGTGGAACAAGCCTCTGCAGAACTACTACGTCAACCTAACCATTAATTAGAAGCAGCAAAGTAGGCTGTAGTCATTTTCCTGCAGAGATCCAAGAAAACCTGTTTATAGTTTGCAGACAAAGGTCCTCTGGACAGAGGAGACCAAGAGTGGACTTTTTAAACTTCAAACAGAATGCTACGTATAAGAATGTCACCACATTTCATACAAAAGTTGTGAACAAGGGGAACTGCAAGACAGTATAATTTCCTCCGACTTAAGTTTTAGTTCATTTAGTTTTTATTTAAAACAGATGGAATATTTATGTAATGTCCACAGCAAGATAAACCCTGAGCCATCAAATTGACTGACCTATGAACCGGCCCGTTGTTCCCTGTCCAGGTAAGGCCAACGTGAACGTCCAGTGGGACGACAACGCAGCCTCTGACGGCTCGACACCTGTTCGCATCGCCTTCGTCCTGGTGGTCCACGGCCGAGCCTCGCGGCAGTTCCAGCGGCTCTTCAAAGCTATCTACCACACCTCGCACTTCTACTACATCCATGTGGACCAGGTGAGACCAGAACCGTCACAAACCGATCTTATGCTTTGGCTCTCTTCACCGAAAACCATCCTTGCAGGTGAATGCGTCACAATACAGAAATTGGGATCACCTTCATCGTCAAGTTTGTGTAAACAACTTATGATTCCTTCCAAACTGCACTCATAAAGCCATAAACTGTAGACCATCTTGTTGGGATTTAGATCTCAAACTTTGACAAGGCCATTGCACTGCATCAATATGTCCCCCAGGAAGGTGAACCTCGGGTCTTCTGAAGCCTCTAACTGGTTTTCTTCCAGATTGATCCCATATTTACTCCCACTCTTTTTTCCTTGAACTCTGGTCCCTTCTGAAAAGTAGCATCACCACAACTAATGCTGCCACTTCCATGTTTCCCTGTGTTTTCCTCGTAGGCCAAAGGTTTCATTTTCCTCTGATTGAAGTAAATGAACGTCTTCCAGGTCGTTCCTCAGTCTCCTAGTTTTCGTATAGGATGCTAAAACCAGGACTTGTTTTGGTTTTCTTTCAAGAACTGATGTTTTCTTTCCACTCTTCCCTAAATTTCAATATTTGTGGAGGGCTGACTCTCCTGTGGATCCCTGTTGGGGTTGTGTGATATTAAAAAAAATCTTTCATTGCCAATAATGTTGCAATGCCAATATGAGGTGCGAGATATGCCTATCTTCTTCCTTCTTCTTTTTCTAATCTGTGCTTCCTGGTCTGTTTGACCTTTAGCACTTTTGGCTAAATTATATGCTCACTACAATAAGCTCTGTCCTTTTTGACATGAATACTGCAAATGTTTCAAATACTGATCATACAGTGAGGAGATATTTGCGATTTGCAGCCCTAATCCCTGCAGCTCCTCCAGAGTCACCATCTTGGCTGCTTCTCTGAATATTTCTCTCCTGTCAGTCCATGTAGACGTCCATGTCTTTTTAGGTCTGTTTCTCTACATTCAGACAAACGATTGGGATCTTGTTGTAAAACCTGCTTTAAACATTTCCGCCATGTTCTCTCCGACCCATCTGCTGTGTTTCTTCGTCTTCGTGATGCTGTTTAAATCTCTAAGGCAGTCACATAGTAGCTGGATTTGTTAAATTACTCTCAGAAACAGACTCTTCACTGATAAGGTTAGACTGGATTCTGTTATGAAGGGAAGCCTCAATGAAGATTAGTGTGACAAATAAGATTGATATTATCTCTGTCTTCCTCAGAGGTCAAACTACCTCCACAGAGAGGTTCTGTCTCTGACGGGTCAGTTCCCCAACGTCAGAGTGACTCCGTGGAGGATGGCAACCATCTGGGGAGGAGCCAGTCTCCTGACGATGTACCTGCGCAGCATGGAGGACCTCCTCAACATGACAGACTGGTCCTGGGACTTCTTCATCAACCTGAGCTCTGCCGACTACCCCATCAGGTAAGATATGCTTTTCCACACAACTCGTTTCAGAAACTGGAATTGATCTTTAGGTGGCTGCAGTGGTCAAGCTACACTAAGAGAGAATACAGCTGGGCCTTATCTGTTCTTCTTTTAGAGACTTTGAGTGATCTAGTCTTGCACCCATTCATATAAAAAATATGGTTTTAACATCAGTAAAGTTATCAGCAACCAAGCAGGTCTCCAGGCTTCCTGGAGCACCCCAAAGAATATTTCTTTTGCAATTTGAGCATCTTTTTCACTCATTTTTAGTTGTTAATGTTTAGGGAAAATGTGAAAATATAATGTATTTATTTTCTAAGAAAAATAAAGAAAAATAAATTTGAAAATTGTTGGTCAGAAAATGTTATGCAGTAAACCAGGGGATCTGCAAGCTTTATATTTAAAAAAACGATTGTAGTAAGCTAAATAAAACTTGCTCAGGGACATAAGTATTATTCGACCTTTTGAAAAACACATATATATACAATAGGAAATTTTTAAAGAACCAATGCTTAAAGGTATAGGAGAGGATCTTCAGCTCGTTCTCATTTTCGCAACACTGCGCATGCGCCACCTCATCTCCAGTAACGACCCCTGATATCGGGAGCGCGCACGTCCTCAGCGCATGCAGTCTGTTTACATCAGTGGGACCACAGCTTCTGGCACCGCATCGGACTTATTACAGAATTGATTGCTTTTACAGCAATGAATTAGCTACCAAAAGGTTATTTGTTTAGGAAAAACGACGGACCCTGCGTAGCGATTACAACACTTGTGTCAAATCAACACAAATCCTTATAAATGAGCAAGTATAAGCACATTACAACTCTAGCAGAAACTCCGCTACAAGTTGATTGGTTTTCAATCCCTATTTCGGCTTTCAATGCCCGCTACTGCACAAAGCAGGAATCTCCGAGTCAAACTCGTGTTTTGTTCATCTCTGCAGCCGTCTTTCTTTTTTTCTCAGCGACTTCCAACACGGTTTTTCTCCTGGGAGCTCCCATTTTCGGTGCCGAATGGGGAGAACCTGTCTTCAATGGCGAATGAAGCGTCTTGTCCGTCCCGTTTTACTTCCTAAACAACAATCTGCGCATGCGCGAATTCAAACATGAGCGTGCGTTGTACGGGTTGGGTGGGTGGCGACATTAGTGATATACTGTACCTCAACGTGTACTTTTTTTCCGCATTGACAGCCAGTTATTTTTCACCACCGGTCGTTTTTGATTGGGTGTCATTTTCAATGGGATTTTCCATTGTTTGATATTAATATTGTTGATATTCCCTATAACCCATGTTTAACATTATCATGTATGTTATGGATATTTCTCTATTATTTCCTCTTGACTCTGAGAAGAAACTCGTCTCTGCTTTAGATAAACTCGCCACCATCCTGGCTCAGCATCATCATTGTTACATGACCAAGCTCCTATGCTGTTGAAACACACAAGTGGTAACAAGATAAAAATAAATACCAGTGGATAATTTTGGCAGTTGTACTTATCAGACCGATACCAATGTGTTCAAAAATTACTTACATCAAATTATACAGTTGTTACTGCCGTTATATTGTGCATGCTTAAATAATTGCACTGCTTTCAAGCTTTTATTTCAGTAAACTTTATTTGTTTTCTGCACATGGCCAAACAATTATTACCTGATACAAATAAAAAAGTATTTTTCATACAGGAAAAACTTCAACTTAAAATAGGTTTTTATGTTTAAAACGTTGTTACTTTCTAATGACATATCTTCTAATTTCTGAAATAACTAATATTACAATTGCTTCCCAAATGTCCTTTTCTATCTGATTTATTATTATTATTATTATTATTATTATTATTTAAAGTTCTAAAGGTCTCAGGTTCAAGTCCTGACCTGGGATGTTTTTGCATGGAGTTTGCAAGTTCTTCCCTGTGTTCTCCTTCTGTTTTCTCTGGGTACCCTTAGCAGCAGTAAAAGAACAAAAAACAGGAGAACGGCTTCTGTTGCTCTCTAGCTTGGTCTATAACTTGACCAATTTATTGATAAAACCAGGAAGGAAACTGCTTGAAATGAAAGCATAAAGAAATATTTGAACTGGAATGGGAGGTTTGGCTGCTGTTCACACTAAACGGGATTGTTAGTTCTTTGGAAGCAGCTGTCTGATGCAGGAACTGACGCAGTAAACATTGATGTTAGGAAAGTTGTAGGTGGCTGCATGTTTTGCGACTGAAACCTGCTGTTTTCTGAAATAAATACCTCAGTTTGCATCAAATAGAGATGTTTTCCTGAAGTTGGGCTATCTGGAACAGAAGCCCATACGTCACGTATTGTGTGTCACACACAATTCTGCTCATTGTTTGTTTTTTTCCACGCTCTTGCTGAACATGGTGTGTCCTCATAAGGACAGAAAAACAGCAGATCAAACAGACTGATGAGAGTCTGAACACGCTTCCAGCTAAAATCCATAGCACAGCCTCAGATTCAGCGTCCTCCATCCATCAATGGCTGTGAGGTCACTGAAGCTAATGGAGCGGGAGTCGATAAAACAGGACAGGACGGTTTCTTCCTACGCATCAGGAGAAAGTCGGACAAACCTGAACATTTCTCATCTAGAAATTTCCTGCTTTTCCAGGTTTTTCATTTTGCCATCAGTTCACCACACATCTGCATTTTAAACATGTTGTAGAAAGCTGAAAAAGTACAGGAGGTTTTATTCAACTTTTAGATATTAGAAGAAATATCAACTCACAGCAGTTTAATGGCAAACAATCATGGACAATCTGGCTTTCTGTCCCGCCTTCCTGGCCTCGGATGTGTCTGTTTACATTTTCCAGCTCCTCTTTGGTCGTCTGGCCGATGGAATAAATCCGTCTAGCTGCGACCAAACAAGGAACAAACACGCTTCCCTTTACTGGAAGACCGTTTTTGCAGCTTTTAAACCGGGCGGCGCTTTCTTAAAAGGACACTGTATCCTGCTTATAGTCGAGTCCATTAACGACTAATTCCACTTTAAAAGCTCCAGGAAAACACAAAGGAGAACAGCTGCTGGGTTTCACAAACCTGGCCTTCAACTTGAGGTTTTATCCTCTATGCTTGTCACTTCCATGGATGTTTGAGTGTTTTTATTTCTTTTACGAGTCAATCATGAGCAGGAGAATTTGGCTTTTTTGACTGGAAAATTAACAAACCCCTTTTATTAAATACGATTTAATAAAAATATTTCACATAAAATAAGTAATTGCATTAAATTATCCCCTTTGAAAGTGACTGACCTAATTCAAGAGAGGTCCAGCCAATTGCTAGTAGTTTGACAATGAAAGGAATGGAGATTATCTGACTGAAGTGTGTCTCCAATAATTGTTGTCTGGATGGTTCTTCAGTATTCCTGGCATATTATTACAGCATAAAGACTAAGAAACACTTCAAGCCAATAACAGAAGAGCTTGTTAAGAAGTAAAGAGCATGGGATGGATGGGGAGCCGAATCTGGAAGGTTAATTCACTGGTTAATCAGCATTCCTACCACAATTTTAAAATCAATTTAAGATCGACTGTCTATCACTCACTTGACCATGAATCGGCTTCTGATTGGTTGTTCAGCCCCTCTTGTCGACTCCTTCTGCTGCTAAGACTTTAATGTGATTTTAAAGGAAAACAAAATTTTGTATGTTAACTATTTCTATAAAGTTGTTTGAGACTGCAATTTATCTCCATCTATCTCCATCATTTGAAAAGTATCTTTAAGTAAGAGCCTCGTATGACACCTCTCTCCCTGGTTCTTAACCCAAAGTGAGGAAGGTGTGTAAAAAGACAGATCAGAACCGAGAGTCTCGTAGCAACTTTCCAGACCTTTTCAAAATTTTCAGCCAAGCTGAGAGACTGAAGTTTGGAAACCATGTCAAGAGATCCCACCTTTTCCAGTTAAACGACTTACTTTCGGTAGATATCTTTTAGTAGCAGTTCTGGCTATCAAGGCTGGACAGGCATTTTTAAAGTCTTGGTAGATAAATAAACTCTTGAGAAATGTTAAAAACATTTCAGTCTCTTCATAAAAATCTGACGCATTTGAGTTAAAATTCTGTAGTTTCTGATTTTCTTTTATGTAATAAATAAAAGTGTAAATGCTAAGTAATAGATTAATAAAAAAACTAATACATAATTAAATTGTTTTTCTGTTTTATCTTATTTAAAGTGTATATTTGTGTGTTTTTTAAATAAATCTTAACCCTAAATGATGTACAAAAATCTCCTCGTTCTCATTTTAGCTAAAAAGAAAGTTAAAGATCATTCAGACTGAATAGTTAATAAACGTTAGTCTAATTAAGCACAGATTATTCCCACTGCTTCCTGTCTTTATGCGACTCTACAATGGTTCAGCTCAGATCTTGTTTTAGGACTTGGTTATGGTTTATACAGTTTTTAGGTTCTGACTTCAGAATGGACTGAAAGCTGTTCTGATGAACTTACCAGTTTCTTAATGGTTTTTCTCTCTAATGATAAGGATCGATCTATGGTGATAAAATCAGAACTGGACTTGGTTGTAGCTTTTGAAGTGGTTCTGGTTCTGTTTTTGGGTTTGTGTCGTTGTTTTGTCTGTCGCAGGATCTTCACCAGTAGTTTCTCTAGAGCGGGGCTAAATCAGATTTTTGAGAGGCTTCAGTTTTATTTTTCATCTAGTTTTAAGCTTGAAAACATTGTTTGCATTAGTACTCAAATTATTGCTTCAACTGATTTATAATTATTAACATTTTAGTCCATCTTTCTGTTTCCAAGCGTTTTAGATTGGATTGTTTAGTATTTACAGTGCCTTTCAAAAGTATTCAACCCCCTTAAACTTTTACAACTCTTGCCACATTTCAGGCTTCAAACATAACGATATGAAATTGTATTTTTTTGTGAACAAGTGCAACACAATTGTGAGGTGGAACGAAATTTATTGGAAAAAAAATTAGAAATAAAAAACTGGAAAGTGGGGTGTGCAACATTATTCCGCCCCCTTGCATTAATACTTTGTAGGGCCACCTTTTGCTGCAATTACAGCTGCAAGTCTCTTGAGCTATGTCTCTATCAGTTTTGCACATCGAGAGACTGACATTTTTGCCCATTCTTCTTTGCAAAACAGCTCGAGCTCAGTGAGGTTGGATGTAGAGCGTTTGTGAACAGCAGTCTTCAGCTCCTTCCACAGATTGTCGATGGGATTCAGGTCTTTACTTTGACTTGGCCATTCCAACACCTGGATGTGTTTATTTGTGAACCATTCCATTGGCTTTATGTTTTGGATCATTGTATTATTGGAAAATAAATCTCCGCCCTAGTCTCAGTTCGGTTGCAGACTCCAACAGGTTTCCTTCCAGAACGGTCCTGTATTTGGCTCCATCCATCTTCCCATCAACTTTAATCATCTTCCCAGTCCCTGCTGACGAAAAGCAGGCCCACACCATGATGCTGTCACCACCATGTTTGAAAATGGGGATGGTGTGTTCAGGGTGATGAGCTTTGTTGCTTTTACCCCAAACTTATCATTTTGCATTGTGGCCAAACAGTTCAATTTTCACCAGAGCTCCTTCTTCCACATGTTTGGTGTGTCTCCCAGGTGGCTTGTGGCAAACTTTAAACGAGAATTTTTATGGATATCTTTGCGAAATTGCTTTCTTCTTGCCATTCTTACATAAAGGCCAGATTTGTGCATTGTACGACTGATTGTTGTCCTATGGACAGATTCTCCCACCTCAGCTCTTGATCCCTGCAGTTCATTCAGAGTGATCATGGGCCTCTAGGCTCCATCTCTGATCAGTCTTTTCCTTGTTTGAGCTGAAAGTTCACCAGAGTGATCAGGCGACGTTTTGTGGATCGGTAAATGTATCTTTAAGAGTTTTGTTTCCCCTCAGGACCAACGACCAGCTGGTGGCGTTCCTCTCCAGATACCGCAACATGAACTTTATCAAATCTCACGGCAGAGACAACGCTCGGTAAGAACCCAGAAAGCATGGTCCTCTTTTGTTTCAACCAAATTTATTCCAGTTTTAATTCCCAATTTGTTGAACATCTTGTTTTAGGTTTTATTAAAGCAACACTGAATAACCTTTGTGATTATACATCGACTAACAGCTCGTTGAATGACACCTCTCTCATGGCCCGAGGGGGTTCGTATCGCTTTAACTGGCACTAAGCAACTTTGAGGAGGAAAACATCTTAAAATGTGTGACTGCTTTACAGCATAGGCCACTTCACCCGTTTCTTACTTTCAACACCATCTTATGACATTGTTTGGCCTCAATTAATTCATTACCTCATGTCTGTTCATCCTTGACACAGCCACTGGAAACAGAAATGTATATCAATCCAACTGCAGGCGACCAGGGTTCAGGATTTTACGGCACTATGCACTGGTCCTCATGTGAAAGACAGTCTTCCTTTAGGCAAAACAGTACCGCTTTTGTCCACACTGGCCGCCAAAATCGGTCAAAACGGAAAGTTCTTTAGTGTTGCTTCAAAATTGATACATTGCATTGAAACAACATCTTTGGAGTCTCACAGGTGTTATAGAATATACCAATATAAAACCATTTGAGGATATAAACAAAACTTTAAGCTTCATTCTTTCATCTATAAATGTTGAAAGTTTCATAACTCCATGCTTCCTTTGTCTTTTACCAGGTTCATCCGTAAACAGGGTCTGGATCGAGTCTTCTACGAGTGCGACACCCACATGTGGCGCCTGGGAGACCGGAAGATCCCGGAGGGCTTGTCGGTAGACGGAGGCTCTGATTGGTTCCTACTCAGCCGTCCGTTTGTGGATTATATCGTGAACTCGCGTGACGATCTGGTCAGCAGCATGAAACGGTTCTACGCTTACACGCTGCTGCCGGCCGAGGTACCTGAAACTCAAACTCAACACGATCCGTTAAGGAATAAAATCAGAAAGTGTCTAATCTCAAATAGGTTTATGCAAAATGATTATTTGCTATTTTAAGCATTTTTTATTACCATTACACATGAAGTTTTCATGTACAAACAAAGTATAAAGTTCTTTTTTTCGCTGATTTAAAAAATGTGTACATACTTTAACCAAAAATGTTTTCAAACTGAAATAAAACAATAATTTGATAAAAGTTAGTAATTAAATAATATTGCAGTTTTTTTCTCATGATTAACTTTAAATGTTTACATTAAAAAAATATATATATTCCTAGTGGGTTCTGCAGCTAAAAGCTTGGTTATTAATGAATAAATTACATTACCAGTGTGTTTATTGCCGCTCCCTCTCTCTTAAGACTCCTGATGTTTGGATTTGTCGCCTGCAGGAGGAAACAAAAACATCCTCTGCAGATTGTTGCTGTGTTTAATTGATAAGATAAACTGTTTTGTTCTCCTTCCTGGCAGTCATTTTTCCACACCGTTCTGGAGAACAGCATCCACTGTCAGACCATGGTGGACAACAACCTGAGGCTCACCAACTGGAACCGCAAACTGGGATGTAAGTGCCAGTACAAGCACATAGTGGACTGGTGCGGCTGCTCGCCAAACGACTTCAAGCCATCGGACCTGCCGCGATTCCAGGTGAGTGTCTGCCTGCTCACCTGCGCTCACCTGACATCTGTTTGGTGACAATAAAACTGGGTTTTGTAACTCAAAAACCGGTGGTCTGTAGATAATAATCTAGTTGTCATGGAGACCGGACCAGTAGTTGTGGGTTTTCTGCAGCCAAGTTGTTTCACCCAGTTAAAAAATACTTCTGAAAGTGGAGAGCTGACCTTTGTTTGTCTCGGTTTCAGCAGTTTTTTAAATTGTTTAAGTATTCAGACTGCAGATGTGGACTAGACTGGCAAAGGTTCCCTAGTCTTCCCCATTTTGATAAGTGGTGGTGGAGTAATGGACCCCATTTAAAAAATAAATTAAAATAATTAATAAGTTAACAAAAAAAACAATAAGATACAATTAATTAACAAGTAAAAACAAATAAAAACATTTCATTTGCTTCCTACTTTTGCAAACATAATTTGAATGATACCCTGTACTGTTTCAGGATCAGGATCAATAGGAATGTATTGATTTCTTTTTTGTAAACTGCTTTACTTTATGTTAACTGGCTTTATAGAAGTAAACTCAACTGAATTGAATAAAAAAATAATAATAATAATAATAATGATGTTCAACATAACTTATGAA
The DNA here is from genome assembly GCA_032876305.1 of Orestias chungarensis. Taxonomy (NCBI): domain Eukaryota; kingdom Metazoa; phylum Chordata; class Actinopteri; order Cyprinodontiformes; family Cyprinodontidae; genus Orestias; species Orestias chungarensis. The sequence continues at coordinate 125,630 of JAVLVB010000323.1, forward strand.
AGAAAAGTAAAATTTAGTCTAAAACGCCATTAAGATTTGAATCCAAACTGGGAATGAATGTTTCCATCTGGTAGACCTAAAGGTTATCCTCTGATTCTGGATTTCATCTTGGACGGGAGATTGATAATTTTGGGATGTCCAAAGCAAGAATCAACTGATGTAATGAAAGTTAAAACATTAAACTTTATGCTGAAATTTATTAGCATTCCCTGCAGGTTATACTGAAGAGTTTTATATGAGATCTAAGATTTTTCATAACCCTTAATTACATGTAGAATAAAGGAAAAAATCACTAGGATGCTGTAAATTTTTATTTTTCTTTATCAATTTTAGCTTTTCAGTCTTGCAACCTTATCACTTGTATTATCAGGATACCCTCTTACACAGACGTCACACAATATTTCTGGGTTCTCTGGGATGAACCTGATCCTCCTGCATTCTTCGGTCAGTCTCAGGGCCGCCCGAGGAACCCAAATTAGATCCGTATTCACAAATTAGCGGTGCTGCTTTTAGGTCTTTGTACCGCAAGATCTGAGGTCAGTGACTGTGGGCGGGTTCTATAAGAAGCTCTGATCCTGAAAGCAGCAGCCTGTATTTTTGGATCCTTGTAGCTCAGAGCCGCTGAGGTTTGCAGACCTGCTATTATTCTAATGTTGGGATTGGGCGTCACGCTCCCGGGCATACATGTACAGTATGTAAAGGATTTCACATACTGTTACAAGGAAGCATGAAATATGATTCCTCCGGGATCATTAAAGTCTATCTTATCTTATCTTATCTTATAAAATACAATAAAATAAAATAAACTGAATTAAAACTTAATCATGTTTTGGGTGCAGCAACCCTCCAGACCGACCTTCTTTGCCCGGAAGTTTGAGGCCAGCGTCAGCCAGGAGATCATCAGCCAGCTGGACGCCTCCCTGTTCGGAGCGTATCCGTCCAGCACTCCGGGCCTGCAGGCCTACTGGGAGAACGTCTACGAGCAGGAGACGGACGGACTGTCCAGTCTGTCCGACTCCGCGCTCAGCCACTACCACGCCTTTGTTCGCATGAGTCTATCCCGCGCTTCCAGATCGCTTCAAGGACATCCCAGCGATAATAGCTGCAGGTACGAAGCTGCTGCAGGATTTAAATCCTGTTTAAGCCTCTCAGTTGTTTGTTTCTGCTCTTGCTTTTAATAACGTGACCCGATGTGTCTCAGATTTACTCTGAGAAAGACCAAGAGCCATAAAACCACCTGGTCGTCGGCAGATTGATTTATCCTGACCAAAAAATCCACTTGTACTGTAAAAAAATGTGTTTTGATCATTCAGATTTAGGTAATAATAACAAATACAAACACAGCTCACGAAAAATATAACCATTTGTAATAGAATTCTTTAGAAGACCAGTTACATAAAGAAATGTGTTCTTCAATAAAATCCACACAGAAACTGCATCTAAGCACTTTTTTTATTCACCAATGCTCGAATGGAACGAAAAAAGTGGGGCGAAGAAAGTTACAATAGGAATTCAAACAGAGTTTTCAAATACTATTAATCATAAGTTATTATTGTGAGATTAAATCTGAATTGTTTTCATGACAAGAAATTTATGATAAAATCACTACCTGCACAGTGCTAGCAGTTTGTAGCAGTTGGTAGCGCTGTCTTGCAGCAAGAAGGCTCTGGGTTCGATTCCACAATGGGTGTTTCTGAAAGGAGTTTAAATGATTTTGCTCACTCTGCAGCAACTCTCTGGATACTCCAGCTTCCACCCACAGTCCAAAAACATAACTGTAAGGCTGATTGGGTATTTTAAATTGTCCTTAGGTGGTTGTTTCTGTGTTGTCCTGTGCAATGGACTAGCGCCCTGTCCAGGCAGTACCCCTTGCCCAATGTGCGCTGTAGATAGGCACAAGGATAAGCAGGTTGGAAGATGGATGGATGCCTGCCACTCATCTCAGGTGTAAACAAAAAACACAAACAACAGCCCACACAATGGTCACAGAGTTTCGGAAGCGCAACGGAAAACCAGGAATGATTTATAGACATCACCATATGTTCAGTATATTCATACAAGTAAATGCACTAAATGCATTGCGCATGCTACCCGTTTGCAGATCAGGTTTGCATCTGTTTGATGAGCAAAGCTTTGGTGTATCTCTCTTGTCAGAGTCTTTCCCAAACTCTTAAACTGACTTAACTTAACAATCCTTTGTAGTGTCTTTGAGGTTTGTACCACATTTTTTCTTCTACTTAATTTTCCATCAATATTTTGTAAAGTGAACTGTGGACGGCACCTTTCTAACCAAACCCCACAATCATAGAAAATAAAAATAATTGTGTGTTTTCATTTTTACTTCTTCTGATTTTTATCATAACTTCATTAAGGTGCAAATAGTGAGGTATAGAAGAGTTGGTGATAAATCATATTATATTTATTAGTGAGGATAAAGATACAAAGATTCTGAACAGAAAATTTTAAATAATGAGTTTTACAGAGAAGCTGATGTCTGAGTCTGATGGGGGAAAAGAAAAGAGTTAAATGAGACGCATCTTACTAGTAAAACAGTTTATTCGGTCTAAATCAAACATAAAGATAAGGCCTGCTTGTTCTGAAGCACAACCAGGCTTCAGTTTCTGCTCCGGCTGGATTTTTCCTGCTCAGTCAGGGTGTCTGTGTGCGTGTTGTGGGTGGAGACCCACAGGCGCTACAAGGAGGTACTTGTTGCTGGGGTTTGGGTGGGGATTGGTGGTTAGTATGGGTGGAGGCAGCTTTACTGTAGCGGACTGTGAGTTGAGGAGCGGCTGGTTAGAAGGGACCACTTTGTTTCCCTAATCCCTCCACATGTCTGCAGCACCTTTTTAAACCACCTTCAGCTTTTTGGCACACGAAGCTGTGGCCAAAAGCTTTCAGGTTTAGTTAAACTGTTTTATAAACTGAATCATTCAAAACAAATCATGTTTTTTAAGCCTTTGGTAACGAGTTCCTTACATTTCTAAGAGTTTATTCTCCCTTGTAATGTCTGAACTTCTCCATGAAATCAACTTCTGGACTAAATCCTGACAGATGGTGAACAGTTGATATCTGTTCTTGCTGTCCACTGGCTCCCAGTGGGGTTCTGATCTGACCACAGAACCAAACCCACAGGGTTCTGATCCACTTTATTACTTTAAACTCAGGGCATGGTTGTTTTCAGGCACAATTAGGAGGAAGCCTTAACTTGGAGAAGGAGCCGCAAACATGGATCAGATCAGGATGTTTTAATGATGGCAGACAGGATTCAGCTTTTCTTCCTTCAGTCGTCCCAAATAATCAAAACGATTGTAGTCGTAGTTGTCCACCAAAGGTCAAGGGTCAGAGGACTGATCCCAGGCATTACACGTCTCATTATCATGATCAGACTCAGCAAACAGTAAAAGGAAACATTTAGACTTTTTAATAAACACTTGGACGTGTTTAAAATCGAGATGATTCAATTCATTCCCTTAAACAAAACTAGTTCACTTTAATCACGTGTTCGTTGATTTCAATCTGATTCAGTGAATTTTAAAGTGCACATTAGTTTTAAAAACAATTCACCACAGCTAATGTATGTTTTCCCCCATTTGTTACTGACTGTTATAATTCCATCCATCCATTGTCCTCCGCTTATCCAAAATCGGGTCGCTGGCTCTCCCGGTTGGACGTGCCTGGAACACGTCACCAGGGAGGCGTCCAGGAGGCATCTTAACCAGATGCCCGAGCCACCTCAACTGGCTCCTCTCGGTGTGGAGAAGCAACGGCTCGACTTTGAGTCCCTCCTGGATGGCCGAGCTCCTCAACTCCTCCACTTGAGGCAGGACAGTCCCCCCCGACCCGGTGAAGGAACTATACCCTTTTCCGCCTCAAGACCATGGCCTCGGACTTGGAGGCACTTTTTCTCATCCCGGCCGTGTCACACTCGGCTGCAAACCGCTCCAGCGAGAGCTGCAGATCACGAGGTGATGAAGCTAAAAGGACGAAATCATCCGCAAAAAAAGCTGAGATGCAATCCTTAGCCCACCAAAACGGATCCCCTCATCACCTTGGCTGCGCCTAGAAATTGTATTCATAAAAGCTATGAACAGAATCGGTGAAAAAGGGCAGCCTTGGCGGAGTCCAACTCTTTTTATTAAAAAGTTTAAGAAAGCACAATGTATTAACGAGCATTGTTCATAGCCATCTTGTTGTTTATTTGTTTTAGGAAGGTGCTTTTAATTTTGCATTTCTTTGGTCCTGTGACTCTGGTGATGGGGTGCAGGATTGTGGGGATTTTCAAAGAAGCAAACGAGAAGGGTGTGGTAACTATTTTATTGCCGTTAATGGGGACCCAAAATAAATATATCACATGAATAATATTGTTAGATATTAATTATATGCCATCAGAGCAGCATTGAAATGTTTTTTTGTACCAAAGCGTTCTCAATAATGATAATTCTATAAATCGATTACCTTTTAAAGAGATTAGACAGCATCCCTCAGATATAAAGGGTTTAAATATATAAATATAACAAAGTACAAATGTAAACCAGCTTAAAAAGCTAAACTGATTTGTAAGAATGTTTTATAGGAAAGGTTTCATAAAGCTAGAATTATTGTTGATGTTAATAAATGTATACAAAACTGTAAAGTCAATGAGGAGAAGGTGAGGTTTAACCATTATTTCATGTGGGAATACTTCAGGGATTCATATGGTGTAATAACATCAATGATCGTATGATGATGTGTTTGAGAGAGACAAGAAATTATAAGATATTTTATCTTTACCTGCTCCTAACAAATTGAGTCAAAGCTATGACAATTCATCTTTTTATTATTTTTGTTCTGTTTTTATCTTTCATTGTTTGTTTAAAGAAATTGTCGAAATGAAAGAGTAATGGCAGCATATGCTGGCGAAGATTATTATACTTCTTATTTTAGGCTCAATTACCATCTAATTCTTTTTTGACTCACAGGTATGCCGCAGTGAGCAACCCAACATCCGTGCACGTCTACTTCCTGTCGGACCAGTTCCAGGGTTACCTGGTGCGTCACATGGCCACCAACCGAGCGTCCACCCGCATGGAGACCCTGGAGACCTGGGTGACCCCCAAGGACCATTTCGAACTGGCTAGCCAGCCCCACAGCAGCAACAGACTCCAACACATCCAGGTCAGAACCATCAGAACCTGATAGGCTCCGTTTGCACTAAAAGGCAAATATGACCCAAATCTCATTGTTTGGCCCCAAAAAAGCAGAAGAAGCCAGACATGATAAATTTTGATAACGTCTGAGGCAAGCGGTGGTTTGCTGATCCGATACTGATATCGGATTTCGGTTCAATTGTTGCAAAATTTATATTGGATTATCGGCACTCCAATACAAGCAGTTAGTTCCAGCAGCTCAAGTGGTTTTGCTACTTTGCTCTTGTTGTAAACTACTGTTCTCTACTTGAGTAATTTCTGTTAAAGCAACACTAAGTAACTTTTCAACCTTCATTAAATATTTTCATAACTTTTGTGATTGTATGCCGACTTACAGCTCGTTGAGTGACACCTTTATCATGGCCCGAGGGGGTCCGTATCACTTTAACTGGCACTAAGCAACTTTGAGGAGTGGGGCAGGAACCCCTATAAATGTACTGACTGCTTCACAGCATACGTCACTTCCCCCGTTTCTGCTTTTCAACATCATGATATGAAATTGTTTCTCCACAATTAGACTCATTACCTCATCGATATTCATCCTTCACTCAACCACTGGAGATAGAAATGTACTTCAATCCAACTGCAGGTGACCGGGAGATCAGGATTTTACGTGGCTATGCTGTAGTCCTCAGGGGAAATGCAGTCTTCCTTCAGGCAAGACAACACAGCTGTAGTTTACACTGATCCCACCTATATCGAACAAAACTAAAAGTTCTTTATTGTTGCTTTAATCAAGCCTTTTCTAAAAGATTACACTACTAAAATAATATGTAAGACTGTATGATTCATGCCAATATGGTATCAGGTCAATATTGGTAACATATCAGCAGCGAAATTTTTTTATCAGAACATCTCTAGAAGGGAGCAGTGCCGAGTTTCTTTTTCTTTTTTCTCAGCTTCCTTCCTCTTGTTCTGATCTTGAGACGATACGGTCGGCTCCCATTTCTCAACATCTTTAACTTAACATCCATCCACAGATGGCGGCGTCGGTTGTTACTGACGTAAACATGGCACCGCTGTGTGATGTTTATTTTTATGTTCTGCACATGTGGGTCGCTCTAGGGTCATACATCCTTCACACAGAAGTCTGATTTATAGTTGCTTAATGCTTTAATATATTTTGTCATCAAGGTCAGCTGTGTGAACGCAGCCAAGACTAGGCTGCTATAATCAAAATGTTGATCTGTTTATAAAGTTTCTTTTGACCTAAATTGAAAGAGATCCAAATTGGGGGGCTTCTCGTTTCAGGTCGGGTCAGACTGGGATCCTAAGGAGCGACTCTTCAGGAACTGGGGCGGGCTGCTGGGACCCGAGGACAAACCAGTGGCCATGCAACGTTGGAGCCGAAGTCAGAGTAACCTCACCGCCACCGTGGTTTGGATCGACCCCACCAACGTCATCGCCGCCACCTACGACATCCTGGTGGACGCGTCCGCCGAGGTCACCCACTACCGGCCGCCGCTGACCGCGCCACTACGGCCGGGCGTCTGGACGCTGCGGGTGCTTCACCACTGGAACCTGCTCGGTCAGACCAGATTCATTGTAGCACCGCTGGAGTTTCACCGGCAGCGGCCCATCCAGAAAGGTGAGCTGTGATTCATGCTTTAACGCTGCAGATTATTCGTTTGGTGCAGAAAGTCTAAACGGGAGCTAAGGGGAGCTCTCATTTAAAGCAGAGCGAGTGGAGGCCACCCCCTCAGCTGTTAACACTACATTCATATGTATTTATAGTGTATTCCACATGCAGGGTCACCTCCATCTAAGCCTTATCTATTTACGCCGCACCTCTTCATTGTTCGGCTTCAGCAGGCAGTCTGCAGGCGTCCAGAAAAAACAGCCAGTCCAAGTAAAACCAGCAATCCTGCAGCTCAATAAAAGTTCAGTTGAATGGACCAAAATGAATTAATGGACCTGTGTACAAACATGAAGTTTCACTTCGACATGAACTATTAGTTCATTTCTGTCTCATCCAGTTTATGTTAATACAGATCAGTTCTCAAATTAGTGAGTATTCAGTAATTTTACCCACCTATAGTAAGAGTGGCCATACATTGTGATACTGTTACCGAAGTTACTCAGTTATTTAGTTAAATGTGAGTATTTGCTACCCAACCTTGTTCTTGTCTAATACTAAACAAACAGATTCAGATTTGATGGCTGGAGGACAGAAAATATTTGTTTCCTAGTTTGTTAAAATGTCTGAAAGTCTTGTCTGTTTTCACTCAGAGGAAACTTTGCGGCTCCACGGCGGTCCGGCCAGGAATTCCTACATGGAGCAGAGTTTCCATGGACTCAACCCAGTGCTAGGGCTTCCGGTGAGTCTCAGCGCCGTTGAGGAAGCAGAGGCGAACTCCGGCCTGATGGGAGCGCCACTCCGACTCTGGCTGGACGGGCTCCTGCAGGGCCACTGGTCCGCCGCGGACGTCTGCTCGCTGGGCCCCAGCACCTGTCCCGTTATTCAGCGCTGCGCGCTCACCGCCTGGAGCTCCTCCAGCCCAGACCCAAAATCTGAACTGAGCGCGCCCAGAGAGGACGGACGGATCAGGTAGCAGCGGGACAGACGAGAGAGGACAGAGAGGGACGGATGAAGGAGGACACGTTTGTGTCTGCTATTTATTTATTTAAAGGTTGCAGGAACACAGGCGCAGAACCCAGACTCCCAGGTTGGGACGTTGCGGCCGAATGAATGTCATAACCCGAACTTCATACCTCTTGTTGAGCCTACCTGATGAAGGAGTTCATACGGACAACAGCTGTGGAGGCTCAGTTTAAAGGAGCAGTTCTGAAAAACTAACCAGATTCAGTTTTCTTAGTTATTTGGACCAAAATCAAAATACCACAAAGTTCCTGAATTAGCTTTACAAAGGAATGTATTTCTAGTATTTTCCAGAGTATTGGTATGAAAAAGTGTACTGGGGTTTTTATTTTTCATTAAATTTTTTTAAACATTTATTTCAAATCTTTAAAACTAATAATTACAGTTCTTTCCTTGAAAGCGTTCAACAATGAGAAGCTGCAGGCTAGAAGAAGGCCAGACGCTATAGGAAACGTTTTCATTCAAAAACTTTTATTAAGCCTTAAAAAATAAACACTTTCTGTAATTGTTAAAGCCTGACTTCAGAGCTGATGGTTACTGTAAGTTTTAGGATTTAAATGTAGAAATATCATGTTCTTTATATAATTTTATTTATTATTTTTGTCAGGTTTTCTTTTTTAGGTTTCAGACATGGAGTTGCTATAAAAGTCATTTATGCAAAAAAAAAGCCCCACATTTGCACAGTCCTGTTGTTTTTTAGCTTTATTTTAGTTATATTTATCAAGAAATAAAGGTTTAAAAGTAGATAATTGTACAAATAATTTTCACATTTTAGCTTTTCCATGTTTATATTTACATATTTATCCAGAGCTGGAAAATAATTGACTTAAATTCCATCTTTTTTCCAATACTGTAGGAACCCTGATGTGGAGTCAAACATTTGAGAACTGCTGAAGTAATTTATTCAAACGTTAATGTAGATAGTTTGTTTTTCCATCCCTTTAGTTTCTGATTTAAATTTAAGAGTTTTGCTGTTTTTTGCATTCAGGAGGAAATGTGTGCCTTTGTTTCTGAAGGCAAACTAAATTAATAAATGATTTCCGTATGAGAACCACAGTGATGAACTTTCTTTCTGTTCTGTTATTTTAAGGATGGGCAGCTGGACATGGGTTTAAACAAATTTTGTTTTTAACTGTAAAAGAAACTATAAATTTCCCATATTTGAGTTCAGGAATAATTAAAGGATCTTAATGGGGAACGTTGGGCTTTTAAAATACCAAACTGATGATTCTAAAGCATATCTGAAGAGATAAAACTGAATAAAGCTGATAAAAATTGTCCACTGATCAGAGAAAAATTTGAGGCTTTTAACTATTTAGACACCGGCGCCCTCAGGTGGACAACCTGCGTAAAAACGGTCATGAAATTAGTGAATGACATCAAAAATGTATTTAATTTCAGTAATTGATGAAAAACTTTTATCTAGGTTGTTGTTAATGTATTAAAGCTGACAACAGTCAAAAATACTGTTATTTATATGCAGGAATGTGGGTACAATGTACAATATTTGCACTCATTACTTAGTTAAGGCTACTTGTCCCAAAATAATGCATCAATGCAGCGTGGAATGGAAATTATCATCTTGAGGTCCTCCTGAAGGGTTCAAGAAGCCCGGGTTTGTTCCATAGCTTCCTTCCGGTTATCTAAATAGTTGGTTCTAGTGTCTCCTGGGTTGGACTGGAAATCCCCAGTGTGCTGTTGACTTTGTGGGCCAATGATTCACTTCAGACTGTGAACCCTCCACCCACAGTCTGAACCCCTACCACACCACCCTGCGCTGACACGGGACAATCGTGACATCAAGTATGCTAGAGGCGACAGGTTCTGGGGCGCTGGTGTTTTTCTGTCATTGTATGCAATATCAAATGTCTTCTCTACTGCTCCTCAGCTTCGATCAGGCTTCAGTCAGGCTTTGCTGCGCACTGTCGCACAGCTGCATTGTAACACATGAACATCCACTCCATGTCCAGCCAGCTGAGCGGACAATAAGATCAGAAAAACTAGTCCCAATAAGCCCAGGCTACTAAAACAAACAGTGGTGCTTTTTTAAAACGAAACATTTGACAAGTGAGAAATGCTTTGTCCCTATCAGTGCTGTATAAATCAACTATCTGTCTCTGAAGAAGAAGACAGGGAATGTCTAAGAGGGAATGAAGAGAGAGGTCCACAGTAAAGTCTTAACTGTTGAAAATGTCAACCATTAGAGTCGAGGTTGACAGTTATGAGTCATAATTCAAGCCCTGCAACGTGCTACTGCATGTTTGGACAACAACTTCACAAAAAAACCTATCTGCATTTACTGCCAAAACGAAACCTCTTTAAACTTTGATATATCACCTACCTCCATCTTGTCTGGGACAGCATTGTTTTTATCTTCACCAGATCGCTGAGCCAAGGTTTAAACCTGCTGAAGGAACTTCACTACTAAAACACCCAACCTTGATAACTGTAATTATCATTATTTCTTATTAAATTATTAGAAAAGTAGTACCCTTCTCTTTCTGTCCTTAAAAAGAAAGTGTTTTGAAAGTTTACATAAGTTTAAATGGCATCCAAAGGAGGATTTTTTTTCTTTGATTATTAATTATTTCATTTCAGGTTTTTCAGGTTCCACATGTTAGTCAGTGCGGTGATCACTGGCATGAATGCTCTCTTTCTGCTACTAAATAGTAATCTACATTTTTTAATCTGGACAAAGTGCGCTCTGCAGTGTAAATAAAATTACCTTTTCTTTTCCCATAACATTTACCCTGACACCCAAACAGATATGTGGAAAAACCGGGCACACTTCAAACACCACATTCACTATTATTAAAACCTCTGAAAGCACTAATTAAATCTTGGGGCATTTGATTCATTATGATTATTCATTCATTATGAATTCAATATCTTGGGGAAATAAAACTAAAAGTTGGTTCACAGAAAATCAAGCTCCTGTTGGACATGCAGAAAAACAATAATGTGAGTCAGAAATAATCAGTTAGAGCCATGAGGAAAGTCTTGAAAGTGATCATGTAGGTCCTCAGATCCTCCCTGCACAGGGAATATGATTGTTTAAGCTCAAGATTGCTGCTGTGCATGACCTTCACACTTTACACACAGGTCTAATGTTTGAGTGCCTTATTAGAGATATGGCCAATGCATACAATATGTCAGTTTTATATGGCTAGTAAACTTGACCTTTCTAAACCTAATTGTTTGTTTCATTGGTGGTGGTTAACAATATTATTTCAAAATTTAAAGATGTACTAAACATTTATCCCGGTGAGATCAAATTCTGACTAATTACAACCACTGAAATTCCTCTGGGTATTAAGGTTCTTTTTCTGCTCATTATTACCTTTATTGTACACTGAGAGTACATTTACGACAAGATTCTCTAACTAGCAGATCCTGTTTTTTCGTCTTACACAGAGGAGGATTTGTTTCCTATTTCTTTTATGCGTACCAGTTGCTCTTTTGGGGTTATAAATCAGGTGTATTGGATTCATTTGAACAGATCAAAGAAACAGAATTAAGACATGGACCAAAGCCATTGATGCTGATAACATGTTACAACTATGGTTAGTCTTAATACGTGTTGCTGTATTTTGTGTTGTGTTGCTGTCGCATCTTTGCTAAATATTGAGCCAATGGACTCTCTCACAAGAACTATCAATAGTCATTAAAATTATGTTATCAAGTCACAAAAAGGTCAAGAAAAAAGGATTAGTTACTTTGTTTTATATGAATTCTTCATAAAGAAAGTCTAATTAAATTTACTGCAATATTATGATATACTGAGGAGTAAAAAGGAAAATATACAATTAGATTCAATTCTACTAACTGGATCTAATAATAGTTCATAATAAAGTAACTTTTTGGAAAATTATATAGACCCTTTCAGACTCTTTGAAGACTTTTAAATGGAAAGGTTCATGCATGCTTTTGTTTGATACATTATTGGCACTCATCCATCCATAGGATAAATATACAGTCCTTGAACGTCTTGCTTCTGAGGTTTACCGACAGTTATGCACATCAATGGAACGTTAAGTGCAAGGTAAAGGTGTGGCAAAAAGTTGAAGAGTGAGTGGAAACAAATAGATTTGAAAGGAATTCCGCTGGAGTTGGAGTTACTGTAACCACCACACAGAAGAAGACAGGGAGTGTCTGTGAGGAAATGAAAGTTAAGAAAAACCTGACATCTTGACAGAAGCCCATCAAAATCTTCATACTGTGACTGTTGAGTATGTCAACCTATCAACCATGACAGTAATGAAGAGTCAGATAATTCCTGCTCTGCCGCATGCCTACAGCATCTTTGCACTTTTTTTTTTATCTGGACAATAACTAAATAATTGGTACATAATTTTTCACTCTAAATTTTTTTGAAAAGTTTTCTCTTCAGTTTTATCCAAAGTTAAATTAACAGTAACTAACTTAAAACTGTGAAACAACACGTGAGGTTTTGAGATGCATATTAGTTCATTAGTCAATTCAAATGAAAGAGTGTTTTTCTGTCTTACACACAAAACTACATAATTTTGTACTTTATTGCAAAATGTAGAGTTCTTGGTTACAGAGTACGTGCATTCTCCATAAAGTCTTATTGAATTTACTGCAATATTATGATATAATGACCCACGATTAAATAGGAACATATACAATTAGAATCAATTCCGACCTAAATGGATTTAATCATAGTTCATAAAAGATTAACCTCCTGGAAAATTTACAGTGGACCTTTGAAAATAAACATATTTTTAGAAGGCAGACAAAAAGTTCATGCATGCTTTTTGTTTACGACATTACTTGCACTCATCCATCCATAGGATGCATACACCCTCCTTCAATGTTCTGTTTCTTAGGTGAGTTGCTGCCATGTTGCAGAGCAGGTTATAAATTGTGGGTGGTATCAAGTTGAATGTGTGCTATATAAACTAGAACAGATCAGATAGAGACAAACAGCAGCGATGGCGTTCAACAAGCTGATCTGTCTAGCGGCTTTGCTGGCATTGCAGACCAAAGGTAAGGTTACATGTAGGTATAAACAAGTAGAAAAGAAGAATAGAAAAGAAATGCTCTTTATTGTCAGGCAAATATAAACATGCAGATTCAAGCAAGGTAACAACATAAGAATTAAAAGACTGTAACATACAAGAAAAAAAGAAAGAAAATACTCTATAGTTATTAAATATAGCATAACCTTAACGTTCCCAGATTATTGGACGCAGCATGGTATAAACAGCAACACCATTGGGAGGTGCTATTTCACAATTGCATTTATACATAATGCAAGTGGAATTTTACACATTAACTATTGTTACATATGCTCACTTCAGGATTGATTTGGATTAACCCTGTTGTCTTATAAGAAATAATGTACTTTTCATTAAATGTGGTAGATAAACTGTGGATGTGAAATTTAATCTGATCAAAAAAGATAATGCAATTATAAAACATCACAATAATACGTTTCTAGCTATGGTCAGTTTAGTCATCATGACCCTGCAACTGTTAAATCATTTGTTCGGCAGCATTTCAAGTTTTGGAAACGGCAAATAGCAACTGAGTGAAAGATAAGACACAAACAATAAGCACTTCATGTCTTTTTACCCTAGAAGAGGCAGAATGCTTCAATATAAAAATCCATAGTTGAACCTTTGTTAAAATGAGTTACTTCACAGTCACAGTGCCTGCAAGCAATAGCAAGTGGAAAATGGTAAATGTTGTCCTACAGACTTCAGTGCTTTTACTTTTATAATAAAAGCACTTAAGACAAGTAACATGAACATGAACAAGAAAAATAACAATAACTACCTTTTGTTACAAAATTATTGTAATGGGCTATTAAACATCGTTTTACCACATGAGCAAGAATACAGGAGCTACTGCTGCCTCTAATTAATGCATATTAACTCATACAGGACACCTTGGTCTGAAAACCTTGTGTTTAGTTTTAACATGGATAGTTCATAATGATCTATATTTAAGGTTCAATCTCAATATTTCTAAAAACTGGAAAAATAAATCTTTGATGTTTGCGTACATATGTTGTCTTGGAGCTTACCTAGCTGAAGGTGTGATTGTTGGGAAATACTGTGTCTATTTTACCTTTTTTTTTTTTTTTTTAAGTTTAGTAGTTATTTGGAAAGCTCAGCATTTTCTGAAATGATTCATACTGTGTTCTCTCTGTTTCAGACCGACACCGGTGGCCCGCTCATGTGTAAGGTGGGTGAGTCCTGGTTCCAGGCTGTCGTGCTAACGCCTGAAAATACATCCAACATAAGGAAACAAGAACCCATGAGGATGTTTGACAAACTGAGCCGTTATAGGTCTTTCCTGGAAGAAATTCTGGGAACGTTCTTGTCTACACCCCCCACTGCCACCACAACGTCAACCCCCACCAAGACAACCAGTGGGGCTACAACCTCTCACTGCCCCATCTTCTTAGGCTTTCTTCTGCTCTTTGTTTTTTGCCCCTAAACCTTCATATAAGAAACCTGAATACTGCCTGATTTACAAGATATCAAAGCAGGTTATGGTGTTTTTATTTTAGTCCCAAGTTCTATCATATAATGTGGTTTTGGTTAATAAAATTCAGATCTTTAGGGTCAGATGTGTTTGGCATCATTTTTTTATTCACAGAAGAAACTAAAAACATTAAAAGAGAAAATGCTTCAAAGTCTAAACCTTACAAAGTTATGCAACTCTAACATTGCTCCGACCATTAAATGACAAAAAACACACACCAGATCTACAAGGATTTACCGGTAGGTAAATCATGAAGTATAAAAATAATGGAACTTCTATGAGTTGTATTCTTATTAAGCATCTAGAAGTGGGGTATTACTTACTCTAAACATTGACACAGATTGCAACTATTATTTTATGTTAGAGTTAAAGAACATCAGTAATTTAATATAGTAATTACTGATGGGTTCTGGTTGCTTTATTTCTACCTTGTAGGTTTGGAAATCTGTGTCCATGTTACCTAAGCTGTTTATTACTTTGAATGTTTAAGCTTTCAATTCATTCATAAAGGGTTATTTTTTGCTTTTAAACATTTATTTCTTCGTCTATCCAATCATCCATTTTCCAACCTGCTTATCCTTGTGAAGTCACAGGGGGGTGGCTGGTGCCTATCTCCAGCACACATCGGCGATAGGCACATTTATTTCTCCCCTTTCTTAAAATGAAATAATAGTTGATCTTAGGTTTTTTTGTGTAAAATAATGCTTTAAAAAGGATAAAAAGAAGTGACAAACTGATTAAAACCTTGCAAGGTAAATCTAAAACCACAGTCTGGAAGGCTTCTTTCACTCAACAGGTCTCAATGACTTCTGACGTTTTGCTGAAATCTGAATTTTTATTCTTTTTTTTTTTTATTATTATAATACATTTTAATTATGAAATAACCCCATAAACACATTACTGCTTAGAGCTGGGGTGATGGATAGTTTGCTTTGAGTTTGTTTTAGTTTTAAAAATGAATTCAAAAGAAACCTAAGATTATTCTCAGGAGGTAGAAAGAGAGCCTAATCTGGTTGGAAGAAGAACACAGTCTAGAAAGACATTTCTTCTTTGCTCTACCTCTCTCATGTTTCACTGTAAAGGTTTAGATTTTCCTAAGGTTTCTTCCTGTTGAAGGGGAGTTTTTTCTCCCCACTTTCAATATATGCATGCTCAGTATGTATTGTAAATTTGCATAATATAAACTGAACTGAAGTTGAATTGAATTCTTGTTTTCTTCTATTAATGTTGAAAAATATGCTGTCCTAGCTTAGGGAAGGATCCTTTTACGAAGCATTTGTTTATCTGGGTTAAATGGTAAAGAATTCTGTGCAATTTTTTCCCCAATTTCCAAATGTTTTGCTTCAAAGTAAGATAATTCTGAATATAACCAGGAATCCAAACTTCTATGACTAATTATTTCCCTTTTTAAGGGGGCTATGTTGGTTAAATTCTATATGCAATGAGGATGTACCACTATGAACAAGAGCACAATCTGTGAAGGGCGTGAGATTAAATTGCTGCCTCCACTGTGTTACTCTGAACTACCGAAGAAATTAAAGATGGAACAGATTCTTTAAACGTTATAACAGTATTGTTTGAGGAACATCTTTTATAATGAAAGTTTCTCTCAGGTATGCTTCCCCAGTCTAGCTGCCAGATAATTGAAAACTACTAGCGTGTAGCAGCCCCCTTGACACCTTGCTAATTCTGATTACCCGGCCCAGCTAGGCCTGCCTCAAGTTCCTGCTCCTAAGATTTTGGAGGAGGTCCAAGATCACCCACCTCAATTTCTACTTCCTGTGTCCACTGAGATGGTGGTCGACAGCTCGCTCCTGGATAATGATTTGTCAGAGGGGGTAAGAAGGATCTACCCTAAATATCTGATTCTGCTGAAAGGGTCAAGAATGATTTTCCTCAGCCTAATCCTAAATCTGGTCATAAATCCCCAGTTCCTGAGTTGTCATGCGGTTCTAAATCATTAACCAAACGGCTTCTGCGCTGGCTTTCTGACCTCAGGTGTATATATATATATGTATGCATATATATGTATGTATATATATATGTAAATATATGTAAATATATATATATATATGTATATATATATATATATATA
>JAVLVB010000323.1:194873-206263 GCA_032876305.1 Orestias chungarensis
TCAGTCTGCAGACACAGGAAGAAAAGATAGTACCACTTTGCCATCTGGTTTCACCCCCCAACTAACAGATTTATTGCTAGGGATCGATGGATAACCCCCTTCCCGTGCCCCTCTGAACTCAGCTCCTCAGAGAGATAATAAACAGGCCTTATCAGGAATTTCTAGCTCTTTGTTATATGCACACACTTCTAGTATGAAATAAACAATGAACTCTTAAGTCTTACAATCATTTTAGATTTAAATAGATTACAGAATAAATGAAACTAATTAAACTAGGGAATAAATAAAATGATAAAACCAAATAAATGTCTAAGATCTACCTTCATTGTTTTCATTTAAATAATCATCTGTACCCATCAGCAGGATGTACAGAGGAAATACATAGTCTGGTTTTACAGTTGTAATTCTCCCTAAACTTAATTTCAGATATGTGCCAGATTAATGTTGTTTATTGCTAGGTTCTCTTTGGTTTTTCACAATTTTTGTTTTAAGTAACTAAAAACATAATGCAAATAGTCCCTTGAAGAAACATCTTAATATAGTTTGCAAAAAAAATAAAAATACATATCAGACACATATCAGACACATATCTAGCTTACACCAGTCACTAATGTACAGAAAAGATCGTTGGGGCCCAATGTTCCTTAATCTCTTTATTTCTACTTTCAACAAGGTCATTAGACAATCAGACTTTCCCTCTAGGACAGGGGTACTAAAATAGAAATGATGAGGCGCCACTTCTTTTTTTTTTTTTCAGTGACTCAAGGGGCCATTTATTGGGACCAAGTATCATATCGTGTCATAACAATATAACATATGTAAAACATTTATAACAAATTTTATAACAACATTTCCTTTTTATTAAAAACAAAAATATTACCTAAAATAAAAATATAATTTTAATTTTGGCATATATTAAAATAAATAACTAAATAAAACCAAACATAACCCTGTTCAAGATGCGAAAAAAAAAATTGTCTTCAGGCAGCCCATTTCTTGTGCTTTGTTTAACAAACTATGCATCTCATGAACTGTTTCACATTTCTCACATGCCCCCTTTAATGGGAGAAATGGCCTCTTGTTTCTTTGGCCAATGTTTCAAACCTGGGTTTAAATGGTGTGATAGCCAGGGAGACAGAATGATGCATGTGCTCGTTGGTTAGGTGACTCCAGTACTGATTTTTAATTATGTTCATATTTGAGAACGCAGATTCACATCTGTATGTGGAGCCGAACGTTGTAAGGATGTGCACTTTCTGTCCACTCTGGCTGGAACTGGCGGTTTTCGCTGTCCAGTTTTCTTTTTGGAGCAAATTTCGAGCATGCCATTACTGCTCCCGTCGGTAAACATGTGGCTGCTGCTGAGAGTGACTGTCTCGAGTTTGAGAGGGCTGCTGTTTATCGTTGCCATGGAGGCAACCAGGTTTGCGCGCACAGAGCTATATGAAGGAGCAATAATTGTGAGTGTGTGCGTATGAATCTCAGGCGCCTGCGCGCTCTTACTGTAGGTGCCCGGACGGGCGCTCAACTCTGACAAACTGCTGGCTCGCTCAGCTCACTCTGCTCACGCTCGGCTCTGTGTCTGCACTCGCAACTCTGCTGAAATCTTAGTGAGTCTGAGAGTATGAATCAACCCAAAGGGCCACAAAAGGCCTGCTGGCCGCTATTTGAGTATGGGGGCTCTAGGACAATGCAGAGGTTTTATGATGTTATGTTGAGAATTTCTGTGACAAAGCTGTGATTGAACCTTAAGGACACAACGTTCTCCTCTCACCATGGAGGTTCTCTGAATATTAACTCAATGCTCCCCTGGCACCACCTTAATTTGTTTAGGTTCAATTAGAAATCAAAGCAGAAACATAAATGTAATGTTTATATAGTTTATTTTTGCTGGGTACATTGGACAGTTTCAGAACATCACTACTTGATCCGGCAACCATGAAACATTGCACTGTTCTAAGCAGAACAGCTCACTTTTGACCCCTGTGACAGATCCCGCTTTGTAGCCACTGAACTGAAGAGAGAAAATGATGCTGCTAAAACCTGTGTTTGTGTTTAATACAACAGAACAAAACACAAATACAGACTCTAAAAAGTCTATTTAAGTTCCTGTAAGTTTTCTGAACGGGTTCAGACCAACCTCTTCTCTAGGTTTGGATCAGCCAGCAAAAGATGGAGACACGTCACCAAAGACAGCTTTGAACATGTTAAACATTGGGGGGGGTCTCAAGGGGATGGTGTTTTCTGGAACGGTCATGCCGGTGTTGTCGACAGTGTAGGCGTACTGCCTCTTCAGATACTCCTCCTGCATTATGGCGTCTGTGGGAGATTTTCCTAGGCAAGCAGCCAGGTGGACCGTAGCTTCATACCCGGAGAAGAACAGCACCAGAGATATAGCCAACGTGACGACAAAGAAGGGAACTCTCCCGATCCAGGGGGCAAGGTATGAGATGAGATACCGGTTATCTGCTGGCGCTCCAAAATGTGCTGCTAGGGCAATGAATCGTGCAAACGCCTGGTCTCCTATTTTTGCTACAGGACTCACCATGATGTTAGGAACCAGTTGAAAACCAGTGTTCCTCATGGAGTTCCAGTTATTAGGCAGATTGAATGTTATATGGGCTTCAGAAGGCAAAGGACACATTTCTGAGGTGCACCCAAACAGCCGGTGTTCAGGCTGAATGTTTCCTGTAGCGATGCTGTAGGCAGCTTCAGGATACAGTACACAGTTCCAAGGAGAATACAGCAGGACATCTGTGATGGACGTTAGAGGCAGCAAACATCTGGCAGGAATCATCCAGTTCCCAATCTCTCCATGAGCCAAAAAGATCAGCTCAATCTTCTTCCTGTCACGCTCCTCCTTCTTCTTCTTCTCTGCCTCCTGGTTCAGCATTTGTTCGATGAAGCGTGCAAGATTTACTAGATTGAAAAAGATGGCAGATTCTGCGTTTTCTGTCAACCACTGTTTAACTACCGGGTCAGGAGAGTTTTGGATTGCATGTTCAATCAGTTCTCTCTTTTCATCGTGGCTTCTGTTTTCTTTCTGGATGATGGATTTAATTCTGGCCAACTTCCGAAGAGCTTCTCTGCAAAATGATTTAAAGAAATAAGAAATATTTGTATTAAATTTCTTATTAGAATTAACAGTTTACTCTAATTCAATAACTGAATGGAAGCGATTTAAGAACTAATTTCTTTGATAATTTTGTAAATCAAGCCAATAATTTCAGTAATGTCAATTTACCAAAAAGTTACTAAACATTCAACCATTGTCAGGATTTTAACCCTTTTAACCCCAGTTTTGTTTTTACTTAACAATAACAGTTAAAATTATGGCATTAATGTTTTACTTTCCAAACCATAATATATAGCCAAAGAGCCATGAATATCTTAAAAATTAGCTATGACTTTGAGCTTTCATTATTTTTATTGTTTATAAAGAACCAGATACTTCCTTTCATCACATGGGGTAATGAATTTGCAATTTTTTTTGTTTGTTTGCTTTTGGCAGTATAATTTGCTGTGTTTACAAGCCAGTTAATGCATGAGTTTAGATTTCAGTCAATTTGAGAAGGTTGTTCATTTTAAACAAGTTTTGATTTATTATCACACTTTGCTGCTCATTGTGATATTTTCATACCTTATTTTTTGCAGTTCTTCCTCCGTCTCCTTAGCATTGGTCAATACAGCCCTGGCATTTTGCCTCAGGGTCTTACTGGTTTCTGTTTCAATGTTGTCGAGGTTTTGGCAATCACTTACCAGCTCTGGAACAGAGAACAAAAGCCCGACTGCTCCTCCTGCAACCTAAACAAAACACAATCCCTTTATTGTTTTAACCAATTTATAACTAGAGTTGTTTCACTAATGCCTAAAAAAACAGCCCAAAACCTTGTTTAGCTGCCAGGAGCAGAGCTTGTAAAAGGATCACAGCACTTGCAGCAAGCAGAATTTCATTGGCCTTGATCCTTCTGGACATGTTTTCAAGGTTTCAAGGAACTTTAAAATATGGCCTTTACAGTCAAAACCAAAGATAAAAAAAATAATAACCATGAAAACCAAATTAAATATCAGGGGTACGGGTAGGAGGTATTGTATCACTTTCTGTTTTCGGTTCTATACATGGTGGACTTCTTTGTTTAATACTGATAGTGTAAATTTAGTGTGGGATTTTTGTTGACAGTGAAAGTTATAAACTAGATGTAGTCTTTAATGTAGTCTTTACTTCAAACATCCACAGACTACTGCCTTCATACTATGGACCATGTGCCGACAAATGTGTGTGTGTGCGAGTGTGTGCATATATATATATATATACATATATATATATATATAAATATCCAGTGAGGCCTCCAAGCTGCCTCACTGGAAAACTTAATTTGAAATTTGTTAAGTTCTAGTCTTTGTCCAGCATCAATTCAGGCTGAAATGAAGTAACCCTTAACGTGTCACAAACTTCATTTCATACTTTAATTGATCATCTGCACAGTTCTCAGCCCATCTCCATCCATCCTAAAGACCCAGCATCAACTATTGTTATTGATAATACTTACACATCCAGCTGCTGCTGAGGCTGCTTTTTTCCCCATAGAGGAAGCCACTTTCTTCCCACCTTGTTTAGCTGCCAGGAGCAGAGCTTGTAAAAGGATCACGGAACTTGCAGCGAGCAGAATTTCATTGGCCTTGATCCTTCTGGACATGTTGATATTTGGTAAACTATAAACTTTTCTGATCTTATTATGGGGGAGGTTCATTCCATATTGTCTGGCCTCTGATCTTAGGACAATCTCCATAATGTCATCGTCATCATCATCGCAGGAACTGGAGGCCTTTCCTTTCAGTGACTTCATGAGGTCTTTTATTTCTTGTTCTAGGGTCTGTAGTTCATCCAGGACCTTTTGGGCTTGTTCCACGATGTTTTTAGACTTGCTGGCACTGTAGGCCTCAGAACCAACACTGGTAACCATACTGGTACCTGAAGCCAAAGCTCCGACTGCACCAACAGTTGCCAGAACAGGCAGCGCTGCTCCTCCAGTCAGAACTGTTAGCAGTCCCGCTGCAGTCATGGCAGCTGCGCCTCCAACTGACACCGAGCTGCCAACTACTTTGGTCACGTTGGCAGCCTTCACAGTGTCTTCCAGCTCATCTGCCAGTTTGTTTAACTTCTTTGCACATTTTTTCTGTAAACCCACCCATTTGTTGATTTTGGTAACAAACACATCAGCATCCTCCATTGTGTGATTTTGGCGGAAAATGGTCTGCAACAAGAACAGAAAACTATAACAGAACAAAAAAAAGGAACCGCCTCAAACAAAAAATTTATGAAGCTTTATGGTAAACTGTGTGTGATCAATAGATTATTTGAAATGAACGTCATCAATTACTCTCTAGACTTGTGGACTGTTGTATTTGATACGTTTTCCACTGACGGCAGAATGTTAGATGAAAAATATCATGAAAACAGTCAATACATTAAGTCAATCTCAGCAGATTATTCTGTGAATTTCATAGTTTAGTTTGATCTACAGTTTGTGGCAAAATATTTAATAGTTTACATCCATGTTGGAAGAATGACTAAATTAATTCCTACACACACAGCCGTTTGATCAAAACATACACAGAGCAGAAATTTGGGCAGCTGCTTTTTAGTTTCACATTATGAATATCCTTGTTTACTTTCATGGGTAAGACAACAGAATCAAAATAAAATATGTGCTATATAAAAATATGTTGATGGTTCAAAATTAAAAAAGTAACCAGGTATTATTTATCTTGATAAAACACCAAATGGCTGAGTTTTACCTTTTTTTTCTTGTTTTACCTACTTTGACTAATGATTTATTTATGATGTTGTGATACAAATATTTATTTTTAGATTTTAACATAGAATTTTGCAGGCTGTATAAATTAGGGAAAGCAATAAATATAGAAAATATATAATTCTTTTTTTTTTTTTTTTAATGCTGCATTTTGACATCATTTAGAATCTCAAAATATTATTTTGCAAACTTGAAACAGAGCAGTGATGAAGCCTGGTTCACAGGTAGGATTATAAAAAATAGGTTTGTCAATTAAGGCCAAACCTGAGTGCTGTAGAGCTTCTGTGCTGTAGCTTTGGATGCATATGTAGTCCAACACATGAATGATTTCCTGTCAGATCTCAGCTTAACTAGATGATGGTTAATTAGAGCATTTACATGTGATGGAGCAGGAATGCATCTAAAAGTTTTAGGATATAACTTTGAGTTTGACAAATTCAGAATTGTTAGCAGCTCTTTTTAGCACACCTCATGACACCATCTAACAAAAAAGCCAATTACAGCAACTCCTTTAAGGTTAGTGTAACACAGATACAAGCTTCCTGCGAGTTCACCCAATCGCTGCTCACTCTGGACTGAAATGATTTTCTGACTGGCTGACCAAATCCTGCAGGGTCATTTAAGCACACAGTTCCAATAGTTCAAATGTTCAGGGTTAACGTCTCACTGCTCAAACAGATAAACCTTATCAGGATCAACGATAAGAAGGTAACAGTACAAACAGTTTCCTCTGTATTAAAAAGAACATAACACAATAACAGCCAGAACCTACAGCCAGAGGAAACAGAACCCCAGGCTGCAGCAGAACCTGCATTCCAGTAAGTTTACTTACCGTGCACAGTCTGGGTCAGCTGGCGCCGTTCTATTACAACAGGATAAATGTCTACCCTGAGCTGCTGGTCCTGTAACGAGTAGCCAACACTGACTTCACTTAAGCAGTTGTTGTCTCTCTGAGGCTGAGCAAAGAAGCTGACTTGTTTATAACGGAATGTGGGAGGAGCAGTGGAGCTTATAACGGACCCATTTCTTGGAATCAGACCATAAAAGGAAAGTGAAAGTTCCAGCATCTCCAACACCAAACTGTTTAACAACAGCCTTAGTTCTTCACAGGGATCAAGACATTTGAGCTTCAGTTACAAAATAAAAACTGAAGCTTTGTTTTTCCTTATAAAAATCTTATCTAAAATAATGGCTTTATTTTGTATTTCTTTCAAAAAGAAGATTTTAAATGAAGTAAAAACTATAAACAGTTTGTTAGAAATTGTGACACTGTTAAACTGGGTCATGCAATGAAGGAGGAACTTCTAAATGTTTCATCAAGACAAACCTGAACAGTTTAGGCTTCAGGTCTTTTAATATTGTTAGGAGACAATATAAAAAAATGGGTGCCGCCACTTTTCTACTGCCTGTTGGAACTAGAGATAAAAGCTATGCTCACACTGCTGGCAAATGTAAATAATATCCAATTATTTTATGAAACACTGAATGACCCAATTAACATTTTTTCACCCAAAATTAAAAAAAATATTTAATTGTGGTAATAAATCAGATATGCATCTGATAGTTTTCAAAGGTTCTGTGGCCTTAAAGCTCAAGCTGCATTTTACCCGCTTTTCTATCATTAAGATGAGACGTTCGTCATAATTGTGCGGCAGAAGAATCCAGATGTTGTAAATCTGGACATAAACAATGTCTGAAGCAAGCGTCTGTTGTTCCTGACGTAAACATGGCGCTGCTGTGAGACATCTATGTTCTTCTGCGCTTTTGGGTCGTAAACGGTTCACGTATAAGCCTGATGGGCATCATGTTTAAAAAGTAGAATGAACAATTGTGTGGTTTGGGTTGGGTTCAACTGCAGTTAAAAAGTTTCGACTGACGCAACAACAGGAATCAGGAAACAGACATGGGCGGCTTGAAACATAAACAGGAAACCTTAACTCCATATCTTTCAGTCGCTGAACAAAAACGGAGCGTCCTGGTTACTGAACTTTGCACGCTGCCTAAATTATAAAGCAGCCTGCCAATCGCAGAGTTCAGTCATTTAATTGTTTTGAAAGCTTTGATTATGTTTTAATCAATTCCATTCTGCTGAATAATACAACTGCAAAAAAAATGAAAAATGAATACAAAAATTATACTGGATCCAATTTGACTTTGTATTATTTAAACGGGAGTGAAAAATAAAATAAGCCCCGTTAATTTTCAGGAGTTGTTTTTTTGTAACACTGATAAACGTTAAATTTGGTTGAAGATTTTAGGCTGAGATGTTCGTAAACAAACAGATCTCTGTAATTTAAATCAGATAAAACAGCTGTTGTGACAAGCTGCTTCTTCACCTCAAAATAAAAAAGTATATTTACTGCAGCTTGAATTGAATATGGAAGTTTTAATCGCCCATATGTTTTTGAGTTTCATTCTTGTATTAATTAAAACTATTTCTGGGGCTTAAAACGTAGAGTTTCCTTTATCGTGTTTTGGATGTCATATCTAGGTACATTTTTAAGTTGGTTTATTTATATAGCGTCAGTTCACAACAAACATCAAGGACCTTAAAAAGGAAAATGATTTCTTTACAATCATAATACTTTCCAATGAAACAGTGCATCACGTCTGTTCATTATTTAGCTTTTTGCAATTAAAGTAAACGCAGCAGATTCACGCCTCCAGGATCAGAGAAAACAGACAACTCAGAAAGAAGCAAAACAAAGCTATAAATGATGAAAACTTTCTGTTTAAGATCTTGCAGGTTTTCTCTAATTTACTTTTGTGATATCCTGCGACAGAAACCTCAGCAATGGAGGAACCACAACTTTGAGGTAGATTTATAGATTTTGTTTTCTATCTTTGGCTTAAATATTAAGACATTAAATCTGTGCTCCGCGGAAAAAATGTTTTTTATATGAGTGTCAGACATTTAAGCAGAGTTCTTATCACAACAGGGATGCTGATTTGCCAGTTTTGGGTGAATTCATCAATAACCAACATTTCCCTAAAATTCTCATATTTTCCTTCATCTTTAATAAACAAATTAACAAAAAAAAGAGCCAAGATCAACTTTCCATGGATATGCTTGGATGCAGAACTATCTACATACATATGTATATGACTTTCTTCTGGACATCTTAGACTTAACCATAGACAACCTTTATTGTCATTCTTTGTACAAAATGCACTTAGAACGAAATTTCGTTGCATTCAAGCTCACTTTGTATAAACAGAGTAATGACGATCGAAAGTTACTACTGTAACTACGGTTCTATGAATCCCGGATGAGCGCCATAGGCGGTGCTTCAAGCACTGAATGATCATTCTTGCGCATGCGCAGGTAGAGAACTAATGACAACAAAGTCACCTGTGACCTGCCGAGGACCCACGTGACTCTACATAGTCACATGGCACCCGGCGTTCAATCCCTCAACCTTCTCACGAGAGCAAGGATTCCGAGGGACCAAGCACTCTGGCGGTCATCCGGGATTCATAGAACCGTAGTTACAGTAGTAACTTTCGTTCTATTTCATTCCTACTGACTGCCAGAGGCGGTGCTTCAAGCACTGGATGACTTATGTCAACAAGGTCACTAGGAATCAGCAACATCCAAGGGATAACCACCAATTTACCCACCCTAATGTGATGTAGAGGAATGCTGCTCCAAAACTCCTTGAAGGGGATGGGTTGTCCTTTGCTCTACCTTCTTCATGTCTCACTCTATAGGGTTAAGTTATTTAAGTTTTTCTATAGTTATGCTGTTATAGGCTTAGACTGCTGGAGGACAATCTGACCAATTCTCTCTCTGTTACTTTCTTCATTTGTCCAATCTACTTAGTTACCTTAGAGAAAACAAAAGGTTAACAAGGTTAAAATAAACAACCTTGTTAACCTTTTGTTTTCTCTTAGTGTTCTTCTCTCCATAGTAACCACACCTGGGCTGGCGTTCTGTTAGCTGAAACAGTTTCTTTGATGAGAACATGGGCTGAGATGCTACCAGTGACACTCTACAAATGCTGCTATAATCTCTATTATTTCAATATCCTGTGCTTCTAAATTTAGCTTTCTATGCAATCTGCTGGGGTTCTTTTTTCAAACTGATTTGTTTATGATGTATCTATGATTTTAATTGATTTTCTTGCAAAATGCCTTGAGACGGCATCTGTTGTAAATTGGCTATACAAATAAACTGATTTTTGAAGTTTTTGCTGATCTGTAGTGAAACTTTGTCAAACTGTTGAGGCCGTTTGTGCTTTTTGTATTGTCTTTTTGTTTTAACACTCTTGTTCACAATGCAAACTAAGCAATAAAACATATTTTTAACACCAATTTACACCAGTCCAAATGTTACTCCCCCTTTTCCCCTAGATGAGCCAGGTTGTAACATATAATACGGGCTTGTGCAGGATATTTAAACCAATTCTGTGATTAAAATTCAATGCAAATTGATTGGGTTTGTGGTTTGAGGTGTGTCTGTAGAATTTGTGCTAATGGTTCAAGATGGCCCAGTTTAATATTGACCAGTTTCTGGAACATCCTTCACTTGAGCCACTTGCTAATTGCTGTAAAGCTAACTAAGCAGACTGTTAAGAAAGAGTTGAAGGATCTGATCATACGCAGACTGATCGAGTTGAACCTGATGGCTGTTTCAAATGAGCCACCTACTAATGTGTTTGCTGCCGAGTTGACCTCTGCTGGCCCCTGTGATACAATTGCAATAACAACTGAGCGGCGAATGCCAGAAGAGTGAAAGCACCACCAACATTCAAAAAGACTAAAACATCAGTCAGAAAGCATCCGTGCTAATAAGTGGTCCTCACCTGCAGAACCACTCCTTTATTGAGTGTGTCTTGCTAATCCCCAAAGATTTCCACCTGTTGTCTATTCCATTTCCACAACAGCATGTAAAATTGATTGTCAATAGTGTTGCTTTCTAAGTGGATAGTTTGATTTCAAACAAGTTTGATTTACTTGGAGTTATATTGTGTGAAGTGTTTTGTTTATTTTTTGAGCACTGTACTTTATTACAGACTTAGTTAGAAACTAGGCATTATATCTCTGGTTTGGTCTGAAATATCTAGTAAATTCATAAACATCTAAGCTGGTGTTAGTAGTTGGGCTTATTAAAGAAAGTTCAGAGAAACAGAATCAAGAATCAGTTTATTTATGTAGCGCCAATTTACAACAGGTGTCGTCTCAAGGCACTTTACAAAAAATCAATTAAAATCAAGGATACATTCTAACAAATCAATTTGGAAAAGTTTCCAATCTAATGAACCCCAGCAGATTGCATCGTGTCATTGACTTGCAGCATTCACTCCTCTGGAATCAGCAGGCAGAAACAATGGCTTGTGTTGTCGTTGACTTTACAGCAATCCCTCATACTGACTATGCATGTAGCGACAGTGGAGAGGAAAAACTCCCCTTTAACAGGAAGAAACCTCCAGCAGAACCAGGCTCAGTACAAGCAGCCATCTGCCACGACTGACTGGGGGTTTGAAAAGACAGAAAGCTAAATTAGAAGCACAGGATACTGAAATAAAAGAGTTTATAGCAGCAGTTGTAGAACGTCACTGGAAGCATCTCAGC
>JAVLVB010000323.1:211912-232119 GCA_032876305.1 Orestias chungarensis
ATATATATATATATATATATATATATATATATATATATATATATATATATATATATTTTCCTTATCCTGAAAAACCTTCGGTAGAAATGACTTCCTCGTCATCCAAGCTGTTCGCAGAAACAATCAACACTTATATTGGCTTCATGTTGTTTCTGTTAGTTAGCAGAAACTGATGGTAAAATCATTCATTTCAATGTTTGGACATGTTTTAAAATTAAAATGAAGAGAGAAGCGTTAATCATATGAACCGGGTCCAGCTACTCTCACTGGTTTCCAGTTGGAAACCATGTGTGGACAACAGCAGGGAAGGAGACGAGCTCATCGTTGACGGCTCACTCTTTATTTAAGGAGGTATTCTTAAAAAATGTTCAGGTTTAAAAACAGACTTTCTGTAGGAGAAACCAAATCGATTTAAAAGTTGGAATAAACCCAGCTCTGCAACGACGTGCTCATTCCCATGTGAATATAACTTATATCCAGTGACACCAGTCTGGAATCTGGTGAAGACAAGCTTCGATTAGTTGAGAAATAAAAACGGGACAGGATCTAAAATCCCTACCTTGTTTAACAAAACGAAACAAAAAAAAATCCAGACTGGGTTTGTGGGAAAACGTGGATCAAGGCACGAAAGCTGCGGTCCGGATCCATGGCGTTCTGTAGTGTCTGAAACGTTAGCTTATCGGCCGTTAGGACAGAGACCAGGTCAGAGTGAGTGATATTTCTGTACATGTAGTTACGGCGACAAGTCCGACTCTCCGTCTCGTAGTGACAAAGAGTCCGCCAGGCGGTGGTTAGGAGATCTTGCAGTTGCTTCGCGTGCAGTTCTGCGGCGGGCTCTGAGGAGGACGGATGGACTTGGAGCGCTTCAGGCTGTTCCCCTTGGAGCCACCGGCCGGGTTGGCCAGCGAGTACGAGCGTCCGTGCATCATGACGGCGTTCATGCCGTTGGCCATGGAGAAGGACTTGAGGTGGGATTTGATGGCGACCGGCAGCGGCAGCTTGTCGATGAGGTGGACGGGCGTGCAGGACACGATGGCTCTGCAGCAGAGGTCCTGCAGGCTGAAAACTGAGGGGGAGAAACACGAAGACAGCGGTCAGGATCATCGTTCTTCCTCATATCAAATTAGACCGAAAAAAAAACAACAACTTATTTTAGTTGTTCGATTTATCTGGCTGATTGGATCAGCACGATATAAGAGCTTGTTTTAAGTCAATAATTCTAAATATTGATAAAATGACTTATTTATTTTCTATATAAAAAAAAAATCTGCCAATAGAACAAGTAAATTTTACAAGTATTCAATAACTATTGGCCTAAAACAACAAACCTATATATTGCTGTAAAGTTCCTTATTCTAAGTGGCTAATACTTGAACTTTGGTAAAAAATGTTTGTTTCTTAGTTCTTTCATTTTCAGGTTGTTTAAAGTTGTAACATAACCACGATGTTAATTTGAAAAAAAGAAATACATTGAAGAGTAAATGTATCAAATTGTTCTGTAGAACAGTTTCTGTTATTTCATTGTTAAAATTATTTTGAATCTCCGCTGTTACAAACTGATTTTGGGGAGTATCATGCCGGTTTTGGGTGTGTTTGAAATTTGTTCAACAAAAAGGGGCATGTGTGTCGGCGCGCAGCGGCGCAACCGGAGAGGAAGACGCACACCATCAGATCTGTGCAGCGGGAGACTGGATCTGTTTGAAAGGTTAAAACAAGTAAAAAACAGAGAATAGACATAAAACAGCCGGCAAAGTTTGACTCGGCGCTGCAGATCGTGCTTGTAGAAACTGGATCGGAGGTTGCACCAAGGAAACACCGCCCGGTGCAAAAGGACGCCGCCAGTGCGAGAGGACGCCACTGAGAGGAAAGAAAGACGCTCCCGTTGAGATCTGGACCTTATTTTTCTTTTGGGGGATTTTGGTGGTAGTACGGGAGAACGGGATTATTTGGACATTTACTTAATTTGATTTGATTTGCTGACTTAAACCAGTGACTTGAACTTAACCTATAATTATTTTGTAGAATTGTTGTTTACAGGTCTATTTATCTGAATAATTATCTTTATTTATATCTTTATTTAGTTTGTCAAGTTCTTAATAAATCATTGTTGCTAAAGATCAACATATTTCATATGAAGTGGTTGGATATTTATTAACTTCCTAGAATAAATGATTCCTGTGACAGATCCCTCTTAGTTTATTGTGAGTTCTGCTTTAAAACAAGCCGTATTTTACAAAGTGTAATTATGAGTATTGAAGAATTATTGTATTAAAACAAACTGTATACATTTCTGAAAAGTTAGTTTTGTCTTGTCTAATAAGATGTTTGCAGTAGAAACTAGTCAAGTGAGTCAAGTTTATTTTTGTTGCTCATTTCAGCAGTAATGCAGAAGCATTACATCTTGTGATTAAAAAAGTTAAAACACAATTTTATTAGTCACTGTTCTAGATTATTATTCACAGACGACCTTAAGCATGTGGGTTTCAAAGGAACTCAGTGTTTCAGCTGATTTGCTGGTTTCTCTAAGTTTGCTCCAAATTAGAGGAGCATAAAAACTAAATTCAGCATCTCCTCATGTTTGGTTCTCGACAAAAATATTTGGTAAGATTTTAAGCTTTTACCATCTTTGGATGGATGTTAAAGTCACAAAATCAGAACAAGATTAAGGAAGCTGAGAAAAAGGAAAGCTAAACTCGGCACTGCTTGCTTCAGACATCGTTTACGTCCAGATTTACCACGTCTGGCTTCTTCTGCAGCACAGTTATGATGCATGTCCTACGTCAACGATGGTGTAAAAGTTTTAGTAAAACGCAAAACATGCCGTTCTGACTGCAGGCGGTTTGAGAACTCAGACACTTTACTGATATAGAGCCGAATATGGAAAAGGCACAAATAGAATTTTTTTGGAGTGTAGATATCAGATATGCTGGGTGAACAAATCTCAAACTACATCGGTTGTGTCCGACTATTTAAGCTCTGATCAGACTTTTACCGCTTGACAGGGTGTCTCCGACTGACCTGCGTACTCACGTACTTAAAAAAGTTACGTGAAGGAACGCTAGTCTGCGAGTAAACCCGTGTGAACCAGCTCAAACAAAAATCACCTTTTCAATATATTTTTTTCTCTGTAGTTCTGATCTCATTTTATCACGTTAGCTTGTGGGACTATCACAATAACAACAAATTAATTTTTATCACAAAACAGGCTGTAGTTACATAAAAAAGTGTGTTTTTTACAGGATTCAGTCAGATTTTTTTTTAAACGTATCTCTCTACTGAAACAAACTTTCAAACATAAATAATCTTAATTTATCATTGTGATCATAAAATACGATTCTTATCGTGATACGATAACGAAAAATGATGAGGTAATTTTCACCCCAACATCCTACCATGAGGAAGTTAACCGGTTCTTTAAATGTTTTGTTTATTTGAATTAAATCCGGCTCATATTCTCACTAAATGCCTGTCTAACAAAAATGAACTCATCAGTTATGTATCACCGATGAGTTAACGTTGGAATTTGACTTTTTTTAAGGACGTTCCCATTGAATTGCGGCACGTGTCGACTGAAACGATCGGAGGGCATCACAAACCAACTGCAAAGTTTCCGCCGCCGTTTTATCGAGTTTTATCACCGCAGCCCTGCAGGGGACAGCTCGTCTTTGGAGCCGGTTTCTCTCGGCTGACCTCGGCCGTCAATGCTTCGCGGCTCCCGCCAGCGGCCGCTCACCTCGGTTGGGCTTCCAGAACTTCTCCATGCCGTGCCTCATCAGGACGATGCGCGACAGCTCCGTGAACGACTCGATCACGTTGAAGTTGCACAGCGGGCTCACCTCGAAGAAGGTCATGCCGTTCTTCTCGGCGTACGCCCTCGCCTGCTCGGTGGGGACCTGCCGCTTGAAGGCAAGGTGGAGGCGGTTACCTACGAGGATCCGAGGGACGCCCGGTGCATGCTGGGAGAAAAAAAAAAATCACATAAATTAAATTTAAGCTCAGAAATGTTGGTAAAACTGTGAAAGCGAGCCACCTAAAAAGATTACTGTTGATGTTTAGGAGCAGCAGCACAACAACCGAGCGTCTCACCCTGCAGAGGAAACCTGTTTTTTTTCCTGTAGACTTTGCTGAAGTCTTTGAGAACCAAATTAAACCGCAACGCTTGTATTTACGATCTCGCTCTTTTGCTTATAACCTACAACTCGAGACCATGGATCATGGCCAAAAACAAAACAAAAAGACCTCTAGAAATCCTGCCGAACTACTAACAATACTCATTTTAAAAGATTTAAATGTGTAGTTGATGTTCCTGTAGACGCTATCAGACGTTTTTTGATGATTTAAACAGAGCAATTGGGGGTTTCGTCCATTAAAAGGTGTTGGGACTGAGCCACTAAAGCGGAGGTGGAGAAGGAAACGCAGAACAGGGATTCACATTCCAGACCAAAAATACCACAGACACGCCGATGCAGCCTTCCTCTTTGTTTCCAAGTCAGCAGGAAGGACGCCAAGTAAGACGGCTGACCTGACAGTGGCTGGAAGTCACGGTCTGAGCCTTTTAAAGCTGCGGCGGCAAAGCAGGAAACAGTGTTTATCCTGATCGCTTCGTTGGAGCTTTGTGAGAGATTAATAAAGTGTATTCAGACACTAAATATCTCTAATAGTAACACTTGTTTCTATTAGAGATAGTAACATTATTATTACACGTTTATTGGACCTGCATCCAAGCTGGTCAGCTAGAAAATCAACGGCTTTATTGGAAAAACAAAAAATTGAACCTCCTCAGAAACATTTTCCATTTTGTTGCTTTTACAAATCAGTAACGTAAAACATGTGATTTTATTTTTTCCAACCCCTCTTTGAAGCGTCTTACCCAATTCAAACAGCAGTCCAGCCAACTATGGCCATTAGTTTAAGAGGAGTGGATATCACCTGAGTGCAGTTATTGACTCCACTGTGATCATTGTATAAAGAAATCCACGTCTGGAAGCTCCATTCATCAGTGTTTCTGGCTATCGTTAGAGCAGGAAGACTAAAAAACACTCTGAACCAACCAGACAGAAGCTTGGTGAGACGTATAAATCAAGGGCTGGATAATAAACAATCTCTAAGGCTCTAAACATCCTCTGGAGTTCAGTTAACTACATTTTTACAACTTTATTCTTATAAAAAAAGTCTATATATAGTCTGGTCCAAACACTACGTTGTAAAGAAGCCCAATCTTGTTGTTTTCATCTAATTTATGTAAAACAAATCTGCGGACAAAAACGGAAGCGTCAGTCCGTGTTTCCGGGTTATCGGTAGAGCTTTTAATACCTCGTCGATCTCTCGGATCCATCGGTCAATGCCGTCGAATGACCAGCGGTTGGTGATGTCGTAGACCAGGAGGATCCCCTGGGAGAGACGATATAACCACAGAGTTAGACCAGGATCCTCGTCTCTACAGGTCACATTCAAAGACGCCGCGCGGCTGCCGTCCTCACCTGAGCGCCGCGGGAATATGAGCGGAAGATGGTGCAGAAGCGTCCCTGCCCTGAGGTGTCCCTGTGGAGAGCAGCTCAGTTTTAAAGACAAAGAATTTGCTTGTTTTCTGCAAGACTCTAGAAGGAAATTAGCAGCCAGGTGCTGCGGATCACAAGCATTTACTAACAGAAAGTTTATAGAAGGCAGGAATGTGGGTAACAGACAAATGGAAACAAGGCATGAAGAAATCAGCAATTGAGCAACAGAGTTCCTACGGACATTTCAAAACTATTTAAAGACAATCATAAAAGAAAACAAATGCTCGACTAGAATGCTAGGAACGTACAGAGGATGTGGAAAATTCACCTCAAGGTCATCTGTGAAAATACTAGAAGATCCCAGATCACATTTAAATCTTCCCAGACTTTAACATTTGTTGTTCCGAATAAAACTTTAATAACTACAGGGAAATATTTCATAGTTTTGATCACAATAATATTGTATGCTCCGGGCTGTACTTGAGAAAATTATTCATAAAAGAAAACAAAGATTAGATTAATGTGAGATTAGGTTATGGGGGTAAATAGCAGATATAATCGTTTAATACCGGTTTGTGTGTATTAATCATATATTTTGTTTTATAGTTTAGTATTTGGTAACTAATTTTAGTACTTTATACAAACAAATCATTAGCATGTTAATTCCTTGTTTATTTTACTCTTATTGTATTTATAAAGAAAAATGTAACCTTTTTTTAAATTTTAAGTATTTTTATTATATTTTAAATTTTTTACAGGAACACATTTTTTTAATTTTATAGGTAGATATATTTTATTAATATATATACCTTATTAATAACATTTTTTATTTATAGAAATAAACCATTTAAAGACATTGTTCTTCATACTGGGCTCAACCAAAACCTAAAACACAAACATTAAATTATTTGTTTTTCTGTTTTATAAAATATCCTGCACTTGGTATCACTTCACAGACAATTTCAAATGGGTTAAATAGCTAAAAAACAAACTGAGGCTAAATGCAGACCTGCTGCATGAAGACGAAAAAAGGTTACAGATACATTCTAGTTTTGCTTACCTGCTCAATAAACATTTCAGATCAAACTGATTCAAATAACAGACAAAATTATAAAAAAAAGAAGACATCCAAACTAATCTGGCAAAGTAAGAGCTCCCCTTGTCAAATTATTGTGAGTAATTATATATTTTTTTTGTTGAAAAAGTGGGTTTGCTCACATAATCTACATCTGAATAATGTACAAAGTTAAATTGTTTCATTACGTATATTATTGTATTCAATTCAGTTTCTTTTTTTCTTTTTTTGGTCGTCAATTAAAAATAGAAAGAAGGAATTATACACGGCACCTGGTGACCTTTGAGCATCTCTGAATGGCCGGGAATATCCAAAATGAAGGTTTTGGGGGCAGCATAGTCAAAGTTTGGGTTTAAACAGGATCCTGTAACAGGACAACAAACTGGCTGCTCATCATTGAAGAACTTTCAAACAGCTCTGAATTAAAACACCAGTTAAGGCAGAGGAGATCAAATCTTCTACTCAGTGACGTTAAAATCTCATCGGATGTTTTATTAAAACACTCAATGTCAACTGTTGCTTCAGTTATGAGCTTTAGGATGTATTTTCTTAAACTGGGATTTCTTTAAAAGTCTCACAAAATCCGATTTCCTACAGAAACGTGACTGAAGATCAATCGCCTTGTGCAAACATCTTAGTACAATCGAAACAAGACAAATCTAAATTACAAATAACTTAAGGACTCTCATATTAAGAGTTTGTTTTAAGTTAGTAATAACAAGTAGAAAAAATGTGAAAGAAATCTGACACTGGTAGAATTAATTTTATCAATATTCTTAAAACTCCTACATCTTGTTGAAAAGTTGCTTAAAATAAAACTAAATTAAGAGGTTTCCACTAAACCCATAGTAAGACTTCATGTTTTCCTGTTGAGACACACATTCCTATGTGTTTCTTAACAGTTTTTAAACTTTGAGTGTCTGAGCGCGCTCACCAAAGCTCCAGCTTCACCCTTCTGCCGTCCAGGAGGATCGTCGTGGTTTTATAGTCGATGCCTGCAGAGAGACGGACGGAAGCGGCTGTTAGAAACCCAGAGACGTTTTTAAAGAAGGCAAGAAAACAACGACACGTTAGATGGAAGCATCACAACATCCTACAACATTCCTCTGATTGTGAAGCTGTAAACGTCTGAAGAACATCCACAACCGTGTTGTGGTTCCATATGTAAGCGTGATATATTTGCAATTGAGCAATGGGAGCCGAGCGTATCTTCAAAAGATCAAAACATGATAAAGGAAGCTGAAGAAAAAGAAAGCTGAACTCGGCACTGCTTGCTACAGACATTGTTTACGTCCAGATTTACCACGTCTTGCTTCTTCTGCTGCACAATTATGACGCACGTTTCACGTCGATGACGGAAAAGTTAGAAGATTATAAACTGTTAAATTGCATTTTTAAAGCTGCCATAATATTAAGCCAGTAGGTGAAAATCTAATGGCGGAAAAATGTCCCTGGAAAAAATAGATTAGGAAGAGATTAAGGAAACTGAAGGTTTTCTATTATTATGCAGTCCTGACATGGATCTGAATTAATACCACTTCCAGAAAAATAAGCTATTCAGATTTTTAGGGGATTAAAAGATCAGAATTGGCCAACGGTTGGAAGCACAGATTAGAGATGAGATTAAAAAATATATATTATCCCAATATTTGTTAATATTATTGGAACTACAAGATTTTCGAAACATCGTACAACTCTAGGTAACCTGCGTGCCTAGTTTTATTGTTTTTGCAAAGCAGCGATTTCAGGCATAAACAACATAAAACATAAACAACGACTCAAAGAGACCCAAACGTTCTGTCTAGAAATGAATCTGACACCAACGTCGACCCCTGAGGGATCCCATCGCAGAGGTGGGAACTCCCTCCAGATCCACGGTTTATGGCTGCAGAATTATTTGCATGTGGCGAGGACAACTGATGTGTTAAAACCAAAATAGATGCGGGACGCAGACGAGAACCAGACAGAACCAAATGCTAAAACCTGATCTGGAACTTTATAGTTTAAAATTTAGGTATGAAATCAGGTTATTTTATTCTCATGAATTTTTAAGATTTGCCTTTTTAGCTTCTCATTACCAGATTTCCGTCGCCCTGCTCCTTCCTTACCACCGAGGTTTTTAAACAGTGATTAGAGAGTTAATAAACCAAGGAGAATTCAGATTTAAACTCTTTAGCTGAGAGGTTAAAAATAAACCTTTTTCCCAAACAAAAGCCCGGGTTGTTCAGGTGCTGAATCACGTCGAAGCTCGCCTCTGAACTTTCGCTGCTGCTGACTCAGTAAACGGATCGGTGTCAGACCGGTCTGACGGCCTCGCTTGTCACACGCACCGGCGTGTTTCAGAGCGCCGCATCGACACCTGAGGCGTTGCAGGTGCAGAGCGATCCGTTCCCAAAACAGGGAT
The DNA here is from genome assembly GCA_032876305.1 of Orestias chungarensis. Lineage (NCBI taxonomy): Eukaryota > Metazoa > Chordata > Actinopteri > Cyprinodontiformes > Cyprinodontidae > Orestias > Orestias chungarensis. The sequence goes on from JAVLVB010000323.1 coordinate 220,890, forward strand.
GGGCGCGGACGGTAGGGTTCAACTAAAAACAATCTCATCTCTTCTGATCATGCGTTAACGGGCAGATCAGCAATAAATCATTTAATGGCATGATAAATAAAACTGAGCTTCCTTCTGAATGCTCGTTCGAAGTTTCGCTCAAGTTTGTTAGTTTTAATATCACAGTTTTTTTTGGCAGTCGCATGATCTCGTAGAGACTGGTGAAGATTAGCAAGACGGAGAAACGGCAGAATCGTTTGACGCGATTTTCTGGAGAAGCGATCCATCCATACATTATCCCACCCGCTTATCCTTGTGGAGGTCTGCTAGTCCAGCTTACAATGGGCCAGAGGCAGGGGTGCACCCTGGACAGGTCCCCAGTTCATCACAGGGGAACACAGAGACAGACAGGAAAACGAGAACTCATGCACACACTCACACCTAAGGAAAATTTAGAGTGCCCACTGCACCACTGTGCAGCGGGAAGAGATCCACTTAACAAACTGATTTCAATATTTAAAATCTAATAGTTAGATGCAGAGCTGAAGACAAAGATTTAATAACCGATTATTTTGTTGAATAATCGATGAATCAGACAAAAAAAAAGTCACTTTTTATTTTGTTTGGACTTCCATGGAAAATCAAGTTGCTGCTTGCTGCTTATGTGATCTGGGAGTACTCTGCTTCTATAATAATAAATAATGATAAAAACCCACAAAAATATGTAAAACTGGTTGATTTACTGTAAACCAACAAGTGTAAATGTTCTGTCAAAGTTTAATAAAAACACAGCCAGTGTTGAGCTGAACCGCTCACTTGTGTTTTTACATAATAGTTTGATTATTGGAAAACAAGAGTTGATTAATAATTATAAAAGAATTTGTTAGATAAAACTTAATTCTTAAATGAAAAATGTTTTTTTTAAATTATTGCTTTAAGTATGTTTCCTCAAACAAATGGTATTTATTTATCACATTATCACGATTATTAAAAATGTATATAAATTCAATAACAGTTTAATATAATTTCCCTGTGTAGCAATCCATTAAAAAGCTAAACTTGAACTTAAATAAAACATAATTATGATTATATTTAAGCCACAGATTAGGAACGATATTAACTTTTTAGAAATAAATAACTTCTTGAGATATATATATATATATATATATATATATATATATATATATATATAAAAACTCTACTTTATATTTTCAGTTAAATAATATCTGTTATAATAATAACGAATAATTTTGTAAAAATGTTTTATATACCAATATGTAAAAAATGACTAAGCTAGACCGTTACTAATGATCTTTCTGATATATCCTGCATTCGTGACTTAATTATTATTAAAACTGAAACTACAGTTAACAGGTAAACAATTAAAATTAAGACAGTGAGTGAGGACAACTAAATTTCCCCAACTGGGACGTCAGTAAAGTTGTTTAAACGAACCTTCAGCTAGAAGAAGATGGTAGGAAACATGTTTTATTACGAAGGTCGCAACAAATGTTGGCAGATCAGAAAAACAAAGTTCTTATTTAAATCATCACCTGACGGAGAAACAGGCGTTTGGTAACTATTATTGGTAACGTTTGTATCTGGAGCTCAAGGTTTAATCTTTAGAGATTCCTGACTGTAAAAAATAACATCAACCGTATAACGTAATAAAAACAACAGTGAAGGCACAGGAAGGAGTACCCTGTAAGAGCTGCTACGTTTTAAGGACACCTCCTTTTATGTACGTCTGCATGAAAGTTATGTTTATATGCATGTAAACAATCAAAATAAATGGTCGAACTGAATAAAAATATTATCATTGAACTCTCTTGCGTATGTAAGCATGGTCTTCGATCAGAATCATGTCTAGATATGTAGGGAGACTGACTGATACTGGAGCATCACTACCCATGAAGATACTTGGATAGAATGAGGCCAAAACATTTTGTTTTCCTTTTCTTAGATATATTTTGTCTTCTTGAGGAAAATACATTCTGCACTTAATAACTTCTTACATTGTTCTAAACACTTCACTGGTGCTGAAAATAGCTAACTTTGAGGTACCTCCGCACTAAAGAGCGTTTGCAGAGCACATTATACTGTTTTTTTAACCTTCACCAAATCCTCTAGGCTGGGGAGAAAATGATAGATAAATGAAGCCGTCTCATGTTCAAGAACAGAAAGGCAATAATCAATAATCAAAAAAGCCCTCAATGCTTTGGAAGGCATTCCTCAGCCTGACTGCTCCAAACGGCTCCCCAAAAATCTGGACCAATCACAGCCTGAGGAGTGCCTCAGCCAATCCCAATCTGTTCTCCTGAAATATTTAGGGCGCACCGAAGGACACCCACCCCCACACACACACACAAAGCTCTTTACCGAGGAGATAGAAATCAATAGAAAGCTGCTGCCTCACTCATTCCGCTGCAATCCACTCAGTGGTGCCTCCATATTTAATGAAGCCGTTTGATTTCTATCACCGCTTCCTGCTGGGTTTTTAGAAGCTGATCAGGTTTCTGTTCTGGTTCTTTTTTATGCATGTGTAGAAAGGATGAAGTAATCCAGAATGTTTCTGAACTCAGTATTAAAAGAACGCTTCAGATCAAAACAAGAGTTGGGAGCGGTGGCCGCCTGAAACAACAAAGCAGTTCAGCAGCGCCAGAAAACGTGTTTGTGTGCAAACACTGGAGCTGGGGGTGGTGGGTCTCCACGCGCTTCCTGGTGCGGACAGGCGGCCTCAGCCTCCAGCAACACTGATCAGATAAGCGCTGCAGAGAAAGCGGGTCGTCCTGCTGACAGGTGTATTTTTCATGAACTGCTGCTGCTGAGAGGAGGAGAGGGAAATCTGAAGAGTGACTCATCTGCAGCAGCATCCAAACTGTTCAACTGGTTATCTATCGGTATTTCTGCAACTGAGACTTCGGCGTTGAAAATAAATTAAGACCGATTAGTCTGAGTGTTTGTCCAGCTGTTCACTGCACTCCTGAAAACTTTCCAGCCAAACAGTTCCAGTTAACCGCGTCATATTTGTGCAGCATAAGAAGACAGATGTAGTAAATCTGGACGTAAACAATGTCTGAAGTAAGCAGTGCCGAGTTTAGCTTTCTTGTTTCTCAGCTTCCTTCATCCTTCAAAAAAAAACTTAAAAAAAGAATCCGTTCTTTAAACTCTAATAAACTTTTCATACAAGTTTTATTTTAAATACATTTAAATTAGCAGAAGGTTTATCCTTATTTTTAACCCATTAAAAACGTACTTAACATTTGTTTGTTTTTCATTTCCCAGAATAAAAACAACAATGTAAAAAGGTTCAAAAAATTATTTGCTGATAACGTTAACTATCAGTTACGATTTAAACAGAAATCAGTTTCTTTGAATTAATAATTGGGACGGTAAAATAAGTGATTTCTTCCAGATTTTGACAGAATTATTGTACGTTAATTAGTTTTACTAGCTCATCAATATTATGTAACTTCAGCAAACTGAAATACGATCTTATCTGCACAATAAATAAAACACAATGCAAAATCAATTCAAACTAGAAGCTTTTTAGGGCTTTTATGTTGTCAGCAAAACTTACAATAAGAGATAAAGTTGGTTAATTAATGTTAAAAAATATAAAAAGCTGTAGCCTTGTTTACAGGCACTCACATTCTAGACCAGACTGAAATAAATTCAGATCAACTATCATCATCAGACCATGACGTTTTTTTAAATGCATCAGGTTTTTGTTTTGAATTAACCAGCTGCAGAAGAAGAAGTTGTACTTCCGCCTGTTCTGGAAAAAAAGTTAACAACAAATTGTGGGAGATATGGAGGTGTTGTTGCTTTTTAAAAATCACACTGGCTTATAGCAGAAACAGATCACTTGTTTCTGCGCTATTAAGGGTCTACGATGTAGAGCTGATATGAGTAGTTTATTCCCATCACTTACATCCATAAACTTCTATAAATGAGTGTGAACACATTTTTTACTGAATGTTCATTGCAAACAGAAACTAAATCAACTTTAAGTGTTTTATTTCCCTTCATCATAGTTTTAGTACAGAGTCTTGCTCTGCATGAATTTGCTTTAACTAGGCCTCCTTCATTAACCACCAATCAACCTTAAATCAATCACATAATATGGAAATAACAACAGGATTAAGCCTCCACGGGTATCATGTGCTGCACTGAGGGGGGTCAAAAGAAGAGCTTTGTTTAGACCCCCTGCTGTGACACGACCTTCTAGAAACTCGATCTGAAATCCATGCACAACACGAACGTTCGGGGCTTCCTTTCTTTTCACCTTCACCAAAGCATGACACATCAGAAAAGCAAGGTAGACAAGAAGTAGAGCCGGCTGTGACTCACCACTGCTGTAAGCGTACGGCGACTCAGCGGATCCATCCTGCAGGCTGTCCAGGATCTCCCCTTTGCCGACGTCGCTGTCTCCCACCAGCAGGAACTTCAGCAGGTAGTCGTAGGTCTTCACTGGGCTGCCCTGGCTGCCCATCTTCACCGTTGACCCCGGGAGGCCGAACACCCTCCCTTATTTGTGTCTTGCTTTTGGGTTTGGTCCAAAGCAAAGCCTGTTATGCCATGAACTACCTGGATGTGGGTCCAACAGGGGAGGCTTTGTCTCTGCAGTGTGATGGGTTTAAAAGAAAGTGGGCGACATGGGTGAGCTAAAAGTTGTAAAAGCCTTTTTGCTATCAGCGCCAAGTGTTTGAAAAAAACTCAGACATTATATAATCCCAACTGAGGATGAGTTTAAAGGCAGGACTGAGAATAACTCCAACTGAATCCAGGTGGATCACAAACATGCCTGGAATTAGATCAACCTCCTCGCTGTGTTTGTTTTCTTTAAATTAAATTTGTTTGTTTGTTTTTCCATTCAAGAGAATCTTTCTTAGCAACAACAAGCTAGCTCTGCTGGAAGCTAGCGCTAGCCTAGCTCTCCTTCGAATGCTTTCATTCCAAAAAAGACATTTAACATAAAACAGACCTCCGGGAAAAACACGTAAAAGAGCTCAAATGTGACTCTGAAGTCCGGCTTAAAGCCGCCTGGTTTCTACGAGCAGGAACCGCTTGTTTCCCCCCTGCTAGCCCAACTTCCCCCAACGTCCGAATAATTTCAGGCCCCCTTCGCTTCATTCACTTCGGTGGCAAAACAATCCGTAACTCCGGTTTGAGGGGGACTTTCCCAAGAAATGCCTGGAAATCCCGCAGCGTGAAGGCAGCAACGTCCGGTCCAAACCCCGTATGTCTCCGCTGCGTAATCTCAGCTCGCGATGTTCCCATTTCTGTTCATGGTTCTCCGTCAGAGGTTCCTCCTCTTCAAAGCTCCACAACAACACTGCTGCTCTCAGCTCTCCCACCGCCGCACTTACCACGCCCACATACTACGACACCCCGCCCTATCCATCATCTGATTGGACGCCCAGTTAGCGGGGGAACGTCAGACCCGCAGCCATTGGCTGAGGTGGATGTCCATAACAGACTGTTGTCAACAAGGCGCAGATGGTGATGGGAGAACATGGACACAAAAGGAAGTCCAGTTCTCCTCCAGCTGCTCTGAGAACAAAGAAAACATATCTTATCCTGTAGATTAAAATGATTAAATTAAAGTGTATTTTATGGGTTTCTAAAGTTAAATAATTTCCTACTTATCCTTTTTTTTATGTTACTACTTTACAATAAAGACCTACACAGTAAGTGACTATGGTAATCATTTTATAGATGTTATTATTTAATTTGTAAAAGCTTTATGAAGCATTTGTAGGTTTATTTTATGTATTAGTTAAGGAAGAGAAAGAGACAAAGCTGATGGGTTTCTTGCCAGACAGTGAGCCAAATCTTTTCATCTATAAACTTCCTCTATATTAAACATTTTAGACTCACCACCATATCTCCAAATTAAGTATGTGTAAACTTTTTTATCCATCTTATATTGTACTTTAACACTGCAATAAAAGCATGTATAAGTATGCTAAAATACTAAGTTTACAAATGCTTATGGTTCATACAAGATAAGCATAATCAATTAAGCATCATCAAACATCAAATATGTAGGTGAACAGATGTTGCTCAATGTTTGGTCAGTTTTTTAAAACTAATTATTTATTGCAGATATATTGATAATAGATCTACAAAATAATTATGGTCATCTATGACCAGAGCCTTATTATGAAGCAGAACCAATAACATAATGTTCATGTTTAAACTTCTAAAACTTCAAGAAACGTATTTTTAATCATAATTTTCACCTAAAATAAAATCAATTAAGATGAAACAAGACGACCGTGAGTTACATTTAGTTTTGCCAAAAAGAAAAAAAAAAAGACAAAAAAAACAGAGCATTTCCCAGAAAAATAACCAACCAATACCCATTTTAAGCAATTGACAACCAGTCAGTTAATGTTCACGTCAGAAACTAATAAAATCATATATTTTAAAATGAGAACAATCAAATTAGGCCCAGTTACTTTTTTTTATCATTTATTTTAGGAAAACCAGTACATTACACTGAATCTTGAGTTATGTTTGATTTGCCATGCAGAGCAACAACAGGCAAAAGTTTCAACTAAAACTGAAAGAAGAAATGCATTAAACATCTGAATGCTTAATGAATCCACTGTGCACATGTATCTTCATAGGTCGTGACGAGTGGACAATCTTTTAAAATTAACTCTCATTGTTTCTTGTTTTATCTCACAAAAACCTGAGATCTGAAATGAGGTGTGCAAATTTTTTATCAGCAACGGTAAATCACTACGATGGGTCAAAAAAAGAAACCATCTTAATACACTTGAAACAGGACCAAAAATATATTGCAGTTTGAGACGATTTTTCATAAGGAGCCTAGAAAGCCAGGCATTATGACAGTTTTAAAACAGTTACGGCCTTCAAACAAGCTCCTATGTATCGCTGAAAAGTTACTTGTTACTGATTTTTGTCTTATTTTAGGTGAATATTCGCATAGGGTAATAAAAAATACTTGGTAGTATTTAGTGTTTTGTTGCATCGTAGCCTCCAGAGCACTGATGTTTTCAGAAGCAGCTCTAGACTCGTCTTCTTTACTGGAGGTTTTTTAGTTTTATATATATAAATCATGCAGATTACTGCATTGTTTAAGATCTTGAGATTAAAGAGTATCTAAACCCCAAATCTACTTATTTGTGCAGGTAAACTGTATAAATCTTGATTGCTATCGTGAAATTACTGTGTAGAAGTTTGATTAATTCTTCATTATTGGACTACAACTGCTACGGAATAAAAACAACACGAAGACTTTTGATTAAAACAAGTTTATTAAGACGAAGGTACTGATCTGTTATTCACATCAAAGAGTACAAAGATTGACATAATAAGTGCAGGTAGAGCATCTGGTAGAGGTTTTAATATTTTATTTTATTTCAGCTGCTAACAGCTGATAACCTGAAAGGCTAGACTGCTACTGGATGAAGATGAGGACAAACACTTAAACATCATAAACTATAAGTTTGACATCCCAGAACAGATAAAAAAAAGAAAAGGAGAATCTTCTCTGCTTCAGAATTTAGTTAAGGTTTATTTTGCTGGAGCTTGGTACCAGAAACCATTTTCACTGCAGATGTTTTCAAAACCAAACATGTTTATGTTTGGGATGGTAGGACAGAGATGTAAATGCATCTTTTGAACAAATAAAAAACATTTCATATGTTTTTTGTAAAAATACCACGCTGACCACTGGACTCATGCTGTGGAGGGCCGCTAGTCTCTGTACGAAAACAGTTTGGCACCATTTGTTTACAGGCACAAACAGAAATATTTTAAATAAAGGCAGCAGAGCCACCGTTTGGTTTTCGGCAGCAGAATGAATTAAAAAAAAAAAGATCTTGGAGCTGATTTCCCACAGCAGAGTTTCTACACGTCTTGCATCTGAAATATCCGAGCTGATGTTGGGTCAGTCTTAAATAACAGAACCACTACTTCCAGAGAAAATTTGCTCAAATTGGTGTAAAAACCCCCCCCAAAACAAACATAAAAGGTGGATAAAAGCCAAACTATTCAAATGTAAAAATAAAAACTAAGATACAAATTAAAAACTGTTGTCTTCTCTACAGCTCAGCCCATACATTTTAAGGAGTATTTAGATTGTTAGATTAGTACTGAGATGTTCATGGAAAAGAGTTGAGACTGTGCTTAAATCATTTACTCCAAGCATTTTGAAGAGAAACAGGCCCACGGCATTACAGATCCATCACCATACCTAACAGTGGATTTATGTGGTGGTCGGATCAAAATACTGAAAAGAGGCAACAAGTGCTGCAAACAAATAATCCAAACTCCAAAACAATGCAGCCAAAGGCAAACAAATGATCACATTTTTGTACTACTTGTTACATAAATAAATTTAAATTTATTAGGTTTGAAAACTCCAAAAACTGGCTCCACTTGTGCGTTTTACTTTTATAATTGATTCATTAAAACATTTTTATAAAAGACTGCAGTTTATTGATACAAAATCACACTTCTTTATGTAACTGGTGTCTAAAAGCAACCTATTTTAAATTGGTGTTTTTGTGATAGAACCACAAGACATTCTAACATTTTAAATTTGTATCGCTCACCTTTACACACACCTAACAAAACAGATCCTCAAGAATAATGCAACGACAGAAGAAAGAAAAAGAATGGAAAATGCTGCAAACAGCAAATACAAAATAAAGTATTAAAAGGTAGAAATTTGCTCCTTGAGAAGTTCTCTAGAGCACTAGGGGAAGTCGAGCACTAAATCAGAACGGAGCAGCGCTTCAAAATGCTGATGTTCTTTAATATTGAAACTGTTAAATCTAAAAATCACGACATGATGCTGCGTTTCAATTTGTATTCGGAACTCAGAAAACAACTGGAACGCCCTCAGAAGTCAGACTTACCACTCGGAAAGTTGTACATTTATACCAACTTTTTTGATCGAATATGGCCACGAATGAAGCCATATTTTGTTTGGGGAAGTGAGTTTGCATAGTTTAATAATATGATTTGTTTTTTTCTATTTGAAGCTCTTTTCCTTTTTCTTCTAGTGTTTTTCTGTTGCATTTGTTTTTGTGTGGTTGCAGGTTTTGGAGTTAGCCTCCGTAATGCCTTTTCACAACGTTATTTCGTAATGAAGACCTGCTGACAACAAGATGCTTTAGAGATGTTTTTGTTGTTCCTCTATCTCCCTGAGCGTACAGGATGTGAAATCAGATCTTTGTCTAGCTCCGTTTTAAAACCTTTTAATTATTGCTGCGACTATAGATTAAAGTTTTTAGTCCGTATCTATTTCAATGGAACCATTTTCGGAAATGAATGTTGACATACACCAACCTTATTATATTATTATTATTATTATAAGAGAAATGAAGAAATGTTCCAGGTCATAGTCATATCCCAGGGAAACAGAAAGTCATGGATTGTTAGTTAAAGGTTCCTCACTGATCATTTTCATACATAAAGAAATGTTAGGAGTGCCAATATCTAAAAGGAATTTTCTAATAAATGCACTCAATAATAAAAAAAAAGACTGGACTTAATACATTTGTCAATGCAGCAGTCCAACGTAAAAGCGTGAACAATAAAATAATTAAGATGAACTTCAACTAATTAAAAAAATAAAATAAAAATCATATTTCCTGACTTGGAAAATGCTGAAAAATTTTTATTTTTCAAAAATGTGAAGGAACCCTCTGCTGCATCATGCGACACATTCTGTGTCTGTGATTGGCTGAGATAGGGTAAAGAGAGGTCAGAATGATAGAGATGCAGCAAAAGTTGTTTAAAAATGTTGGTTCTTTCCCAACATTGTTTTAGAAAGCCTCAGGTAACAAACTTCTTTTTAAAAGAAAATCAAACTTTTAAATAAAAATAAAAAAATCAGAAAAACAACCTAAATATACATGTCTGTTAAATAACTTGTCTGAACTAAAAAACTACATTCACGTTTTTTTGTATTAAAAACCTTTCAGCACAAGATGAGGTAAGTGTGTAACATTTGTTTTTGTTAGGAAAAAGTCCTTTAATTATTTAAAGTTTGATCAATTTCTACTTAAATTGGGATAAATAAACAAAACAATAATTATTTTTTAGCAATGCAGCAGCTTTCCAACTACAAGAGGAGTCACATCATCTACATCATCTACAAGTACAGACAAAGATAAAAAAAAAAGATGGAATGAATGTTTCTATTTCTGAGCTCAAGATCGATCATTCAAGCTTAACAGAATACTTCACAGTCTCTGCCTCCTTCCTGCGCCGGACCTTCAGTCCGCCTTGGTGGTTTTGTGCCTCCAGGGATAAATCAGCTCCCCGACGAACAGCTTTTTGACGAGAGCGGCCCACGTGTCTCTGGGGTAGCAGCTGTAGGTCGGGGTGCGGTAGGTCTGGACCACGCTGCTGCATTTCAGGGGGTTAATCTGAGGAGGAAGGACACCGTGAGGAAGGAGACAGACAGTACCACCTTCCCTGGAGTAACCAGAACCAGCTAATCTGCTAGGATGGAGCACCAGACATGGACGAAGTGAGAGTTCTCACCTCCATCAGCAGGTGGAGGGCGGTACCTGGCTCCTCACACAGCACTCTGAACTTTACACCCTCTGCAAAATAGACGAAAAAGAAAAAATATTATTCAGGCAAGTTCAGGTTCAGGATGGCTTTTTTGACGAGGAGGATTTACCCGCCAGTCGGTACGGCCGACAGATCCGCAGCCCGACAGCAAACAGAGGGAAGGAGTTGATGAAATCCACGCTGAGATGAAGGACGCCCTGGAAGAGCACCACCACCAGCCGTAGCTGCCGAGACGAGACGCGAAGCGTGTCAATAACAAACCGACCACAAACTGTATGCTTGACTGTAAACCAAATTTTGAGCGAACTTTTAGAAAATATGCATGTTTCCATTCACTGGTTTGGATCAAATTAAGATGGCTGTACAAAACAGGAAGTATAGACTAACTTTGCTGCTCCAACACTTGTGCAAATATAACAACTCTAAAGTATTTTTTGAAAAAAACCTGCCTCAACTGAGCTTAAAAACTTTCATTTTTTTTGCAAACTAGAATCAAGAATCAAGAATCAAGAATCAGTTTATTTATATAGCGCCAATTTACAACAGGTGTCGTCTCAAGGCACTTTACAAAAAATCAATTAAAATCAAGGATACATTCTAACAAATCAATTTGAAAAAGTTTCCAATCTAAGGAACCCCAGCAGATTGCATCGAGTCATTGACTTGCAGCATTCACTCCTCT
>JAVLVB010000323.1:232219-267175 GCA_032876305.1 Orestias chungarensis
GAGCCTCTGGTACATAACCATTCACTAATGACAAATTAAGCATTTCCAAAATGGGGTTAATAATAATAGGAAATACTTCTTTAAACAATTTAGTCGGGATTGGATCCAACATACAAGTTGAAGGCTTAGATGAAGAAAGTATTTTTGAAAGCTCAGAAGGCTCAACTGGAGCAAAACACTTCAAACAGAGATCAGGCTAGCAGAACTAGCTGTTCATCCAAGGATAGTGAAGGAATATAATTGCATTAGAAACGATTGAAAATCATTTTATCAAATTTACCAAAACGTTTTTACCGTTGCTTGTTTTTGGTTTGAACTCATTCTACTGGTTGTTCTTTATTACAGGTGTTATTACTGCGTAAAGTCAACATCTGAAGAATGGATGCTTTGCATATTTTTTGTTTCGCTTTGGCATAAATAAAGTATTTTTGATTTGATTTTATCAACCTTGTCTAATGAAATATTCTTAAAATGCGCGAAGGAAAAAAATAAAACAGTTATGACTGGTTTATCAAACATTTCTGATTTTTCTCAGAAAAATTAACAGCAAATAAGTGAACAGTTCCGGAATCGTGTGCTTTGAGAGAACATCTGGGAAAAGCAGCAGGTTCAGATAAATGAACCAGAAACGTTAAACAACTCCACGGCTGGACAACAAAAGTAAGACAGCTGGGGTTTGATTAATTAATCATAACTTAAACAAGGTCAGGTCGTAAAAAGCAAGAAGACAAGAATTGACAGTTTAAATTGGGGATGACTAGAATGATAATGTGTCTAATTTTCTGCATCTGCGTCTCTTACCAGGGTGAAAACCAGGTAGTACAGCGCGGTGGTGGGAAGCAGGAAGAGCAAGATGGTGAACAGCAGCGTTCCAATAAAGAGCTGCAACCAAAGCACAAAAGCACTGAGGACTGAACAATTACAGAACAACATCAGGTGAATTGTTAAAAGACGAAAACAGTCCATCTGAATATTCTTTTAGGGAGCAAAAACACAATAGACCTGACCTTTCAGCCATTTTCACTGATTTCTATCAAGTCCCTTTAAAATGTGATGGCTGGTTGGATGCTGTTCTGAATTTTTCTATTTGGTTTACTTTATAAATTCCCATTAAGTTGAATTTATGAAAACGCTATGATTACCTTTAAATGGTTCTTTATCTTCAGAAAGCTTAAAATAGCTTAAATGTAGCGTTAGCATCTTTGTTTTTGTGCGTTTATAATTCCTTAGTAAATAAACCCTATTGGGATTACTAAATACTTTCCCTAAATATGTAAATCCAATTAATAGCTTTCTATTAGATTATGGTATCAATTTTGAGACGGTATAGGTTAATTTAGGACATCAAAAATGTTTGATGCTCAGCATGTTCAATCATTACAGAGCTGAGAATTACCTGGTCCACGTCGTAGGAGCACGAGTCGACTCTCTGCCGCAGGACGTTCCACTTCTTTCCCCTGAAAAGCCTCCAGAGTGACGAGAGGCCGTAGATCTTCAAGCAGTACAGCCTGACGGAGACACAGATGCATCGGATCAACGGACGCTTTTTACACCGTGTTCAGATTGGCGCGACTTCTCCAGAATCAAACTGAGACGTTTATTTTTCTTTTTGGAAGAAGCTCGTAGAGGTCACGCATCAACCTCACAAGATAATCACCTAACTTGACACAAATGAAAACTCATAAAATACCTGGCTCCGTAGACGTAGAAACAGTAGATGTGAAAGGTGAACAACGCCACCATGTCGGACAGCAGCGAGAGGGCAAAGGTCAGGCCGAGGCATGCGGACAGGCCGCCGTACCACAGGATGCCCTGGATGAACGGAGACATCAGGTGGACGTAGCCTGCAGGGAACAGAGGTTTGGATGGACCCAGTCTCCAGAGGGAAGTTCATTTTATTTTTATTGCTGAGACTCACTGATCCAGAGGTGGATGTGGTAAAGGAAGAAACGACCCAACACCTGGTCCAGAGCCCGGTTCATCTTCAGGCCGGCCGGAGCTCCCATCAGCCACTGCAGAAGCTCCTCCAGCTGCTGGGCCACACGCTGAGCAAACGACACAAGGAATGCTGGGCGTTTACTCGGATTTACTCTCAATCACAATCAGGTGACACAATTTGACTGAATGAAGGTGACAGAGACTGACTGCAGATGGGTCAATTTAAAACTTCAATGTTTTCAAGAAAGAAAATACAAGAGTTTATATTTCTATCAGGTTGACTGGACAGTAGAATGCATGGATGGATGGATGGACGTATGGGTGAATGGATGAATGGTTTGATGGATGAATAGATCAATTATTGTATGAAACAATGAAAAGTTGGATGAAGGAATGAATAGAGGAATAAATTAAAGGATGGATGGAAAGATTGATGGACGGCTGAATGATTGGACATATGTCCGTATGGTTATATGGATAAATAACTTGAATGAAATTAAATTAATGATGGTGATTGAATGAATGGAAAGATGGTTGGATGAAAGGATGAACAGTTGGATGACTGAATGAATGAAATGATTGGTGGATGGAGGATGATTGAATGAATAGATGGTTTGATGGATGGATGACAGAAGTAAAGTAATGAAACATTTTCTTCCCGTCTCCGTGGGTTTTTAGAAACGAATGAGATCAGACTCCAGAGTATTTTCTGCATTTTCAGCTTTTACAGGTTTTGTTTCTTTAACATCAGCTAAAAACTCCTCCTAAAGAATCTCCTTACAAATATTGTTTTTTCTACACTCTCTGAATTACTGTCACAATATTAAAACCTTCCTTCCCCCAGATCTGGGTACTTTGCTGGGTTAACAGAGTTATTGGTTATCAGCGTCACTTTAAAGCCTCCATGTTAACAGGAAGCCAGTCCAGAATCCTCACAGCAGCCGCCGGCACCAGAGCGTCGGCCAGCATGGCGATGTGGTCGTCCCTGTAGAGCCACGACATGAGCAGGACCCCGAGCACCACGTCCACCAACACCGACACCACCAGGTTGGCTTTCCTAACGGCAGAGAAGACCGACGCGTCAGATCGGACAAACAAACAAACAAAATCTTAACACGTATTTATGTTTAGTTTATGGTGCAAACATCTCAGTTCACCTGAAACAAGACTAAACTGAGAAATGGGAGTTTGTTTTAAGTCAATTCTTCTTGGATATTGATAAAAAGTACAAGATTTATTGTTTTTAAGTACTTTTTTGTTGTTATTCAAGAATTGTCCACTTGAAGCAAGCTTCTATATAATCCTAAATAGTTACTTGTGAATGAGTTTTGTCTTGTTTCAAGCTCACTACAATGTTTATACAACAAGATAGACAAAAATACTTTGAATGATGGATGGAGGTGATGGATGGTTGGATGCAAGGTTGGATGGAGACAATGGCTGGACAGATGCACCAATAGATAACGCATGAAAGGTTGGATGGAGATGATTGATGGATGCAAGGCTGAGTGGATGTTTGCAAGGTTAGATGGAGCTTCACTAAGACTGGCTGGGTGGATGGATGGTTTTATGAATAGATGGATGTAAGAATGAATAAACAGAGATGATGCATGGATGCATGGTTGGATGGAGATGATCTAAGGCTGAATGAAAGGCTTTTTTTTTGTGACTGCGTGTTTCTGGAGAGCACCGCCAGCCCAAAATCAAAGATGGCGTCACCTCATAAAGTCCATGTGGGTGGCGGCTGCCTTTGACGAGCTGAGTGTTCGCACGTGCTCAGCTCGGTAGCTCAGCTGGACGCACGTGGACAACTTGGAGGCCAGGAAGGGCAGCGGGAAAACGGAGAAGATCCTAACGGAGAAAGACAGATTAAAAACAACAAAAAAAACAAAAACAACAACAAAAAACTAACAGGATCTGGGAGCTGCAGCTCGATTATCAGCGATAAAACAACATTGAACTCAAATCTAATAACAATAAAATTTCCCCTATATTTCAGAAAATACAGGGTGAATTGCTGTTTTATTAAGTACAAAAAAAGTATTTTTGTCCATTTTCTTTTCTAAAAATCTTAGTAAACTAGAAACAAGACTAACTTACAGATAACTTTTTTTTAGCAAACTATAGAAGCTTATTTACGGTAAATAATATGATTATTGACTAAAAGTCCTTGTTTTCTATGTATTTTTATATGTTTTCAATTGAAAAATTGCCAATCGGACAAGTTATTTTTATCAATATTCTAAATTTTATTGCCTTAAAACAAGCTGGTTTGTTAGTTTAGTCTTATATCAATTCATGCAAAAGATGTTTACACCAGAAAATCCGCAAAACATTTTGTATTTTTGCTGTGATCATATTAAAAACATAATTTCTGCACATATTTCCAAGAACAATGTTTGATATTATTATGTTTAATAGTTTTGTTTCGTTCAATACAACTGGTGAGGAATTACACCTCTCTAAAACAACAACTTCATGATATTTGTTTAAATACACTGAACAATTATTCAGTTAATTACATGCATCTAATAAAAATATCCAGACAAATCTATTAGTTTTCTCAGGTATTCATCAAGCATACATCCATCCAAATATCCTTCAAGCGTTAAGCTGCTCTATCTTTTTTGGTTTTGTAACAAACAGATAAATTCTTCTTTAAGCAAGCTGACCTGTGGTGTGCAGAAACAGGTGTGGGAGGGGCAGGTGGAGAAAACTCAGATTTCTTTAAAGATTTCACGTATTTTGAGTCTCTTTAATAAACTTTTTGTTGTTCTCACCGCAGGTTGCAGATCCAGGTCCACACAGCCAGCAGCCAGCCGATGAGGACGCACAGTGGGACGGACGCCTGCTTCAGCAGCTCCACCACAATGCTCGCCTCCCGGCCCTCCGACTGCCAGTGGGTCGACTTCAGCGGACCGTCATCGTACTTGTCCAGGAAGAAGAGCGGATGGCTGCGCGCCACCGTCCCGAACATCTGTGAAGTCGAAGCCACAAACGTCCGAGCGTTTTAACGACAAGAACGAAGGAAACACGAGTTTGTTTCCCGTTTCATCTTAACTTACCTGTCGGAGCTCCGATTCGCTTTCCGGGTCCCGGATCTCGATGGGATGAAGCTGTGCAAGCATCACCTTCCTCTGCTCATAGTGGACAAAGATCACCTCCTCCTGGTCCTCCTCCTTCTCCTCGGGTGGAGGGATGCCATCACCGGAAAGCTCACTGGAAACTGACAGACCGAAGTTTTTAGACATCCAAGGGGATTTAAATTAGTCTGAGAGTTCAGATGAACAATGATCTTATAAATAAAAATCCATCAAAAGTGTTTGTTTTGTTTTACCATTTAAAGCACAAAAATGTTTTAGATAGATGGATTTGAAATACATAAAGATTCAAATAGGAGTTGGATTTAATAAACAATGGCTTATTCTTACTTATTCTCTTTAAATAAGAAAAGTAGACAAATGATTCATTATTAATGTTATGTTTCTTACATTTTTTTCTTGTTGAGAGAGAGAGAGAGAGAGAGAGAGAGAGAGAGAGAGAGAGAAAGAGAGAGAGGAAGGAAGGAAGGAAGGAAGAAAGCAAGACGGAAAATTAGAAGGAA
Organism: Orestias chungarensis; assembly: GCA_032876305.1. NCBI lineage: Eukaryota > Metazoa > Chordata > Actinopteri > Cyprinodontiformes > Cyprinodontidae > Orestias > Orestias chungarensis. Next base: position 237,762 of record JAVLVB010000323.1, read on the forward strand.
TGGGAAAGGAAACCGATTTCTGTAATCTACTAATTCTGTAATCTGGTTTCTGATCACAGATTCTGTCCTGAACTCAGACTCAGAAGAAATTGAATCATTTCTATCCATCTAAAAGTTGCTGGGTAGCACTCTTGACTGTGTTGCATCTATTATGCAACATTTTCGGCATTTAATTAATTTTCACTCAATATTTCAAACAGACATGTTGGTTCAGTGTCTGCATTTAAAAATCACGAAGTATGAAGAAATATATATTAGTTTGATAAAATACTTTTTTTTTTTCATAGCTAACTATGACTTTTATCCATCCTAATCAGCAGAACAGAGTTTTGTTAATGTTTAGTAGTCAAAGTATTCTTCCTCATCCACTTTTGTTGCAACAACGCTCAAAATAATTCAAAGGTTTCAACACTTTTTCTAGAGTTTTACAAAAAATGTTGGATTTTGCTGCGATAACAGCTGCAGGTTCTTTGGTGCGTGCGACAGACAGAAGAGCAGGATGAATAAGAAGAAGAAGAAGAAGAAGAGGAGGAGGAGGAGGTTCTCACTCTGGTTCTGGCGGAGAACCCTGCAGCTGAATCCCGTCTTTCCAAACTGCCGGCTGACCTGGAGCCAGCGGTCCTGGGGGAAGATGGTGCTCAGGTCCTTTAGGAAGCTCTCCAGGCCCTCCTGGCCGTCTCCAGGGAGGCTCCATGAGCCGAGCACCGACAGATCCACGCCGCTCTCGGCCCGGATCTGGGAGGAGAAGAGGGAGGGAAGTCCCAGCCCGGACACTGGGAAGCAGCAGGCTTGTTTCTGTTTCGGCGCGGCACCAACCTGCTGGATGTACTGCTTCACCTGGCCGGGGATGAACGGGTAGTGGATGACGGCCAGAACCTCGGCCGAGTCCTGACCCGAGAGCCAGCGGCCCGCCAGAAGCCCGCTGTTGGCCCGGTTGCAGCACTGCGGGAAGAAGATCTTCAACACCATCACGCTCAGTAGCTCTGATGATGCAACAAAAAAACAATTTTATCCAAAAGAGATAGAAGCAGGACATCAAACTCTAAACTGGAATGAACTGTTTCAAATGCAAATGCTGTTTAGCTAATAGGTTAATTATCAATGATCGTTATTAGACATCGCATCCGCTTTTTTCAAATAAAACCCAACTAAAGCTGCAAAAAAAAGAAGAAAAGAAAGATTTTTTAAAAGATTTTTAAATTATATTGTAACTAAAATGGTTTTATTTTTCAAGCTAAAAAGCATAAAGGTTCTTGAGTTCATATTTTAGATTGAAATGAAAACTGAGCCTTTTTTTTTACTAAGGATGAAAGATAGATTTTGCGTAAAAACTGCTAAAATTACACTTTATTATATATTTTTTGGTTTCGTAAGACCCTCGGCTTTCCGACACCTGGCTTGGACGGACCTGCTGATAGTTTAAAAAATATAATAATTACGATGAAGGCTTCCTAGAACAGGAAGAAAAGCCAATGTTAAGTCAAATTTATGCAGTTCTATTTTAAAATAAACACTGGACAATTTCTAAAATGTTATGACACCCATCCTGCTCTAAACCAAAACAAAGTTTGTTTGAGAACGCATCATCCATCATGCATCCATCCAAATCCACCTCGATGAACTCTTTTTCTTCACGAAAATGCCATTAATTATTAATCATTGCAATATTTACTAGTATTATTGGCATCACAGCTCTAAAGACGTATTACTATTATGTTATTATATTACGATTATACCTTTTCTTCTGTGCACTATATTTATATCAATATGTGTGCAATTAATCTAAAAACCTTTTGAAGTAAACTGTAAGAAATTTATTGTATATACAGATTTAATGATGTGCACATGATTCCTTATTTATGTTTGGACAAAATCTGAATAAAAACAGAGTATAAGTTGTTTTGAAAAATTTTTTAAAACAGGATGATTCATGTCGTTTACTTTTGATGGAAATGTTTAACTTAAATTAAATCTCAGCAGATAAATTACAAAAACGTTTGGAAATGTAAAAAGGCACCTGTCAACAATAACAATTATAGAAAAAAAAATTTGGTCAGTCGATCTAAAAATAGATGAGAATTTTCTAAATAATAAATTGCTTAATCAAAGACTGGAGCCTCACCATTTTATTATTTAATTTTAAATGTTGGACGTCTATTAAGATAAAACTGCAAGCCGAGGAAAACCTCTAAATCGGATATTATTAGCAGGGAGTTTGGTGACTGCTGACCTCCTTTTTCTGCTCTTCACCCGCCTGAGATGGTTGTCATGATAACACAGAGATCTCTGTCTCGTTCTGTTGGTACACTAGGTCTGTTGTTGTTATTCCTTTCCTGAACCTTTTGTCATTTCAAAACACTTTATAATTGATCACTGGAAGTAATTTACCTTTTTCTAACAAAAGGTTATATATGCATCTCTACCACACTAAAAGATACTTACAAAATCTGCTATAAAGTTTAGCTTAAAAGTTGTTGTTTTTTATAGGTGTTTTTTTTTTCTGACAGAATTTTAAAATTTCTAATTATTTTAATAATGTCAATAAAAAATGTCTTTATAGTCTTCAAAACACTAGAATCTGCACATAAAATTACATTTTTCAACAACTGGTGACATTATCAGTTACGCAGTACTCAAGTAGACATTTTACTAAGTGCTTTTTTCTTCTTACTTAAGTGCATAGTGTTACTACTCTAAATTGAGTACAGTTTCTAAGAACTCTATCCACCAGTGTTCATACATCCTAGCAGTTTATTATTTTTTAAATTTTGGTATATTTGACACAAATGGGACATATTGTATCGCATATTGATTAGATTTTAATTTTCCAAACGGTTTTGATCCATGGCAGTCTTTTTATTCAGGCACGCAGCCAACCACACCATAGAACCAGTTGATCCACAACACCAGGTCTGGGATGTCATTGATTTCTGTGGCACTGATGTCGATTTCGCAACAATAATTCAGAAAGTAGGTCAACCGTTGAACCAGCTGAGAGAAAACACGCGAAGTTATCACAACCGAAGATAATGCATGGTAAAAGTGAAGAAATATAAAGAGATAACGTTGGTTTATGTTTGTTCTTACTGTCAAACTCATCGACATGCAGCGCTTAAATCATCACGGAATAAAAAAGCTGAAGCGCAACTTAAAAGGAAAACGTTTTAGTTACTGACAAATAATGTAAACTAGGAGGTGCGAGTGTGTTAAAAGTTAATTTTACCTGCCTTTGCAAGAATAAACGGCGTCGTCTTCTATCTGAATGCAGGTCACCTACCCTTACTTCGTCGCCATTTTCTTTGTTTATAGTCCGTCGGTTAAAGCGTCCGGTCAGAAACAGGCGTGTTTGTTTTGTTCCGCGCTACAAAAGTGTGTCGAAAACGTGAGGCGCAAAGATACTTCCTTCATAAAATGGCCAACTCAAATCTTTATCGTATTTGTGTGTGTGTGTTTCTGTTTATGACAGATCGACGCAAAATAGTGGTTAATGGTGATGTGGATATAAATTGTATTATGTAATTCTAATTATAAAAATATCTAAATAGATTGGCTTATATTTTTCCTTCAATTCCCCGTAATTTTTTAATGCAGCATTAAATACAGGTATTGTTAATAAAATAATGTATAAAAATTATACTTTAAAACACATAAATTGCTAAAAATTAACAGAATAAGTCTTTGGGTGCAGTAAAACAGTTTTAAAAGGAAATCCCGATAATAAAAAAAGTAAGTAAAATGTCTGTGTTTAGCTGACAAATACATTAAACTTCACATCAACCTCAATGTTTATTACTTGGTTTTTATTTTTTCATTATACCCTTGATTAATTGCTATTCTTAATATAATTACATTTAATTGAACAACCTATATATACAATATTTAATATCTTAAGATTTTTCTATACATTTTTGGTGAATTTATTATTTTTTCTTTGATATAATTAAAATTATGAATACTTTATTGATCCCCAGAGGGAAATTACAGAATCATATAATTCTTTATATTGTTACTTTTATCAGTGTTAAAAATGTGTTTCTCTTGTATTGAATTCACATTGTTATTCTTAATGTAATTTTTTTTACATTAATTGTTAATGTATCATGTTTTATTCATTATAAGTCTATAATATAATTTTATTCATTATGTTGTATTAATGTAATATTAGTAGTATAGATCTAAACAATAGTTGAATAATAAGCTATTTTGTTTCAAACTTAACAAACTTAGACTTTTTAAATAATAAAGCTAATATACAGAATAGTAGTTTTCAGGGTTCTCCTTCTGCTAAAGGATCAACATCAGCAAATTCACGAAATTTTTTACGTTTATTATTCAAATAACTGATAATTTGTGTTCGCGATTTTAAAGCAGTTTAGTCTTAAATATGCATCTGATATTTTATTTTAAATTAAGCTCCATAAGGTTGTAAGTACATCTCCATTCTAATATTTAATATAAAAGTGCATAAAAAGTAAAACATAATAATAATAATAATAACAGCATTAATATGAAGTTCGATGTGGTTTTTACTCACCAGTCAGGAACTGTTAGAAACTGTTAACAGATCAACTGTAGAAGTTTATCTCCATCGGAAGTGACGACACAAGAAAAGAGCGGGATAGAGAACTTCCGGTGATGGAAGAAAGACAAAAGCGCTTAAACTTTTCCTATAAATATGATTTAGGAATTACAAAACCTATGCTTAAAATATTTAAATGTGATAGTTTCGTGTTTTAAAATTTATAGGAATGAAAGTTTGATCTAAATAAACATAAAGACTAAATAATCGAATTTAAAGTGCTAACCAGAGTGGATGGGCGTCGCGTTGAATTGTGGGTAAACAGGAAGTAAACAAACACACGTGGAAGATGGCTCTCACAGAGCAGAGCGAGAAAAGGGATTATGGGGCTATTTTAAGGGAATTTAGAGCGTCGTTTTTCTCCATGAAACGCTTGGCTTCGTTTCCCTGGAGAGTGAGTTTGAGGCACCGCCAAACTGCGTGGAAAATATTTTTGTTCTGCTGGTGGGCGCAATTGTGAAGCACCAACAAAGACAAGCTGGGGAGAATTTAATCCCACATAAACTTTTTTTTATTTCTGATTTGTTCAGCTCAGAAATATAACCCAGCAGTAGGTTTAAATTACAACAAAACAGCTGAATAAATTTAGTTTTACTCTCTTTTTCTTAGAGGCTTTAGATATCAGGGAGGAATGAAAACATCTGATCTGAAGAAAGAAAAACACACGTTCATGTGTTTGAAGGATTCAGTTAATTTAGATTCCCACCACAAAATATGAATCAGGTCAAGGTCTGGACTTTGACTAGGCCAGTACCAGAGCTTGGCGTTGTTTCTCTTCCTTTTAGTTTCAAATTTGCTGCTTTGTTTTAGATTATTGTCCTTTCGATGATCCAGTTTGAACCAGGCTTCAGAATAAATTCAGTATTGAATCTAAACTTTTGTTAAACAGAGAAGTTATTATTCAGTTTTAAACATATTCTTGAATGGGTTTGCTAGTTGGTTTTTTTGTACACAATTTTTCAATATTCTCTGTTTTTTTTATATGGTAGGGATTTTAATTTTTCTTCATACTCTGGTGAATGTGCAGGATTTAAAAAGGTCAGTGTATTTTATTAATGTGATAATGTGTCCATCCATTGGCTACTGAATACCTAAAACGCCATACCATATAAAAGAAAATCCTAAACTTCTGTAATAAATATTACATATAATAAGCCAACTGTCCACAAAAACTGTAGCAGTCCAAAAGATAGCAACCTAATAATTACAAAAAACATCACATCAGTTCGCATTCCCAAGGCCAGGAAACGGGTTCATAAACATGATGTAATTCCAGTTATAGTTTTTTCTCTATTACTCTCAATTTAAAATTTTATTACGTTTAGTTAGCTATAACTACCTGATCCTCCCCTGTTGTGGCTGACAGTTGATATAAGATGGTTGTATTGCATTGTTTTCGTTAATTCAGATGAAGCTTTGTGAACCAGAGTCATGCTGCCGTGTTGTTTTTGTCTTTGTCGATCAGATTCTTTGACATAGCAGCGCTTGTTCATTGTTTTTCTGTTTTTGCAGAACAGTGGACTTTGTGTTATTTGGAAATTGCTTTTTAACCGATCACAGAGACCGATTGTTGATGTCTTCCCTCCTTGGCGTTGCTTCAGTAGCGCTGTTCAGACTTCGTAACACTTTCTGTTGTCCGATTTTTGTCTTAAACAGTTTTTAGAGAAGGAGCTGCAGATCAAAAAGTCGTCAGAGTTCATCTCAGAGCTGCTGAAGCAGACATGTCTTCATCCTCTGTGTGGAAAGTTCCCACCTTCTGTCCGATTCAGGAGGCTTTTTCTCTCTGAGCTCATCAAACGGGTTAGTGTTTCATTCCGCATCATTTACTTGAACAAACAGAAGCACATTGTCGACTATTTAGATTAAAAAGCCCTTAAATCCTCTGGGTTTCTGAGTAATCTGTTGCTCTTCGGTCTCCGTGCAGCAGGAGGCTACAGGCTGCGATCCTCTGGATGAACTGTACGACGCGCTAGGGGAGGTGGTCGGGATTGAGGAGACCTCCGACTGCTACAGGAGCTACTTCCTGGTACTTCAGGACTCTGTCACTGACGAACAAGCAACTTATTTACTAACACGCAAGAAAACACTTTAAAAAAAAAGTGAAACCTCCGTCATGTCTTTGTAGTTAGTCCTGTTACGCCAATATTAGATTGTATAATACATTATCCGTATAATAATTCAGAATTATTTAAATTATTACTCAATATATATTTTTATATGTAAAAATAATGGTAAAGTCTAAATCTCAATTTGAATAAAGTCAATACAATTATGTTGCAGGGGGAACTCTCCCCACATTGTAGAATTGGATAATGCTTTAGATTATATATTCAAATAGTTTTAGCATTTTTGTATGTAACATATGTAACTATTTGAATTGCTTGATACTCAGTTGTAATTAAAATGTTTTTTTATATTTATATAAGGCCTAAATCTAAATATCCTTAGAATAAATGTAAAAAGCAACATTTTGTGCAGAAAATTTTTTATGAACATTATGGCTACATCACTTTACTTAAAACATATTTTATTTTTTGTATGTTATTTAAAGATTTTATACTATAATTACCTTACTAGGTTCAGGTAGCTTTATTCCTCTATTTATAGGGTATTAATAACATTCCTAAGTAACACATTGAATAAAGAATAAATAAAAACTTAAATGTTACTGTAAACAGGATTATTATTGTTAAAGCATTTAAAAATATTAAAAGCAAAGATGACATGTTGCTGATGGAAACTGCATCTTTCTGATGTTTTAATTCTCTCTGAGCTTTAATCCGACAAGATATCATTTATTATGGAAGACTATTGAACCAGGACAAAATTTCTGAACTTTAGCCAAACAGAAGGAATATAATAAAAATTTCTGCAAAATGATCCGACTTTTCAGGGTTCGTGACTCGTTTTGTCTGGTTTGTGTGTCGCAGCCCAAAGGAGATGCCATCAGCCTTCTGGAAAACGTCGCACTGATATCCGAGGGAACGACCGGCCTGGTGACCTGGGAAGCTGCACTTTACCTGGCCGAGTGGGCGCTGGAAAACCGAGACGTGTTCACCGGCAGGTATGACGACTCCTTAGTGGACGAGAGGAGAAAACCTTTTCAAATATCACAAACTCATCGTGAAAAGTTATAGCTGAAGATATAAATGAATTTCAAAAGGTCATCTAGAGGTCAACCTGCCCTATATTTTCAGATTCAAACAAATGTTTTAATCGACTCGCTCCTGAAGGTCAGTTCTGGAGCTGGGAAGCGGCATCGGCTTGGCGGGAATCGCTGTTTGCCGCTGCTGCAGTCCGCTTAGGTTCGTCTTCAGCGACTGTCACCCCGTCGTTCTCCACAAACTCAGAGAAAACGTGCGTCTGAACGACTTGGGTGAAGAAACGTCTCCCACCGTTAGAGTCGAGCAGCTGGACTGGACGACAGCGACAGAGGAACGGATACGAGGGATCGGAGCCGATGTTGTCATCGCCGCAGGTCTGGGATCCGGACGGCCGCCTCTCCTCCATTGGCTACTCCCGACTTATTCTGCTCGTGTCGCTCCCGTTTCGCGCAGACGTGGTGTACGATCCAGACGTCGCCGCAGGTCTGGCGTGGCTCCTGCTCAAGATCTTGAACTGTTCCACGGCGGACATCTACATCTGCTCCACCGTGAGAAACCCGGAGACGTACGGTGGCTTCAAGCTGCGGCTCGGTGAGAATCCCCAGACGTTCGGGAGAGAAAGTTGTTCCAATATTACGGCGTTTAAAATAAAGCTGAAAAACTCTCAACAAAGCAAAAATGAAAACTTTGCCTTCCATAAGTAATAGTATAAGATTTTTCTTTTACTGTTTGGGGGTTTTAGGACAGATTTTTACAAATTGTAGCTGTTAACCATTAGCATGTTGCAAACATGCTTATTTTCTTAGCTTTCTATCCTATTAGAATAAATAAACACTCGGGTTTACTTTGCTATTCTGCGTGTCTCTCCAGAGGCTGAAGGACTCGGACAGAAAGTGATGAGCGGAAACGTCGCCGCTGTGTTTCCCTCCAACAGACAGGCTCCAGTGGAGCTCATTAAAGTGTTCAGGTGAGCAAACGCAGCAGAATAAAGATTTTATTTACACATTTACACTGTACGAAGGAATGTAACGAAGTCTCTTCTTCTCCTCTCAGACTCCAGGACGACTGAGAGCTCATCTTCATCTGCGAGCCGCCAACAGAGGCAGGACGTTGGTGTCCCAGTTATCGTCCCAGCTCTGTCCCCTGCTGTCGTGAAGGTGCTTCCTGAAAGCTCCCAGTCTGCCGTCTGAGCTGGGAAAATCTGAGAGGAGAGACTGGAAACAAGCAAGAAGAAGACAACATGAGACTGACATGAAGTGGCCCATGCATTTTATAGAGGGTCAAGATCAACTGTCTTGCTGATTATTGTACATTTTACAGCATGTTTTTCCATTTAAATAAACAGAATGAAATAATTTAGAGGGCTGCCAGTCTCTTGAATTAAAGTGTTGATTCCGATCACTCCCCTGCTTTATTCATATTGCACTCAACGATGCTGCTGAACCACTTTTTCAATGCTCTTTACAGCCTCCGGCAACATTTTTTCATATTTGCATCATCAGTGTTATGAAAGCAGATGTACTTCGCCCGCTGTGAGTTGGGTTTCTGCGTCGCAAAGACGCTTTGAAGGCAGCAATTTGTCTCACCTTCAGCTGCATGGCGAGCTCTGCGGAGTCTCTGAAGATCAAACCATTCACGCCGTGCTCCACCAGCTCCTGTAAACTGTAGAGAACAGAGGTAAAGGAATCATTAATAGAGGTAGTTGGAATAGTGTGCAAACATGAAGGAAGGCTGGAGGAGCAGAAGAAACTAAGAAGGTGGAAAAGGAGAAATTAGATAATGAAGAAAAGGATAGATGAAAAAAATTACGTTGAAGAAGGTAAGGACAGAAAGTGGGACAAGAAAAAAGGATGGAGGGTAGGAACAATTGAAGTACAAGAGGAAGAGACAACAGGATAACCAAGGGGATTATGTAGGAAAGGAAGGATGGGAAGGAAGAAAGTAAGGTTGGACTAAATGCACAGAGACGAGGAAGAAAGTAAAAGAGTAGTTTAGTTTACCTTTGATTTCAGCCTATTCGTTTAGTAGTGTATACAATTCATATTTGAGTTTGACTTAAGTCTAATTTAGTTTATGTAATGTAAGTCAATTCTAGTGTCGGGGATGTCTCATCTGCGTCACTGTGGGATGGTGAGGAACGCAATTTCAATTCCTTTGTATACTGTGACTTAAAGAAAATGACAAAGCTGAATTTGACTTTAAAAAGTGATGTAAGTTAGGAAACAAAAATAGGAGACAAGGAGACAGTATAGAGAAAGAGTATAAAAGGAAAAAAAGATGGAGCCACAGCAAGAAAACAAGGTTGGATACAAGGAAGGACATAAAGCAAGAAAGAATGGACACAAAAGAAAAATGAAGGACATTATGTAGGAAGGATGGATGGAGGGACACAAGTTAGTTAGGAACTTAGAGAAGTGAAAAGAAGGAAAAGAGCAGACAAAAGACGAGGAAGGAAATGATCAAGTAGCCATAAAGAGGAAAGACATAAGGATGAAGGGAGAGGACGCTAAATCTGGTTTTTCCTTTTCCAAAACATCATCAGGAAGATACTTAAAACTTAATTCAAGGTTTGTCCAGTCTTTGGGAACGGCAGAGTTAAAATAAAATAAAAAGTTCTCACCAGTCGAATTGGATGGCGCAGACAGGAAGGCAGCAGCCAAACATGTCCACCACCTTCATGGGGAGGTCCAACCCGCTGGACGACTTGTGGAGACAAACTCCCAGATCTGCAGAGCCTGGATGAAGAAAACACGTCTAAGGTGAAGCTCCTCCGCATCAACTGAAAACTATCGTATTCTTTATAACTTTCTTTATCCAACAAGAAAAAAAACGGAACGATTCAGTGCCGACAGGAGCAACCGCACAACACAAAAACAGCTTAAAGGTGGTAATTACACAGTAGTTTCCAATATCTAGACTATAATTATTCACAAGTGTTTACTTTAAGCTGAAGATCTGAATCAGCATAACAGAGCCAAGTTATACGAAACTGACAAAACGCCGTCTGTCAATAAATCCAACCCTGAGTAACGACCCAAGTTTATTGTTGCTGCAGGTCAAGGTTGGGCATTTCTAGTCCTCTAGAGCAGCTGTCCCGCAAGTTTTTGAGGTGTTTCTGCTTCAACACACCAGAGTCAAATAATCAGGTCATTAGCAGGACTCTGGAGAACATAACTGATACTTAATGTTGATTTCTCCGTCCGAAAAGATCCGATGTACGAATCGTTAGAAGGTTTTCTCGCCTGTGCTCTCTGACTGAATGTTGGCTTATTAGACAAGAACGTTGTTGGAAGTAAGCGTCGTAAACACGTAACGAACTGTAAAGTTGGCGATTTAATACAGTCTTGTTGGGAGTGTGAACAAAATACTTTTTGATGACTAAGTGAGAGTCATTAACTCCTAACTACATTTGATTTCTAGCCTGGGACATTTTCTAATGTCCATTTACGTTCTGGATGTCAGAATTTTAAATTGCTGCATAATTCTAGCATGATAAAAATATCACTAGTATTTTATTATAAATATATTAAGCAGTAAACTTGAACGTCAGAAGTCTTACCTAACAGCAGCGGATAGTCTTCAGCTTCCAGCCAAGGCGTGCAGATCTTCACGTGCTCCAAATTCAGCGAAGCGATTATCTTCACGTAGTTTTCCTTCTGAGGACCTTTTCCTGCACAAACATCGTCAGACTGGTCACCAAAACTCAACCAGAAAATGTATTTTATTGCATGTTCTATATAGTGTCATCATCTAAACGTCTGTAGCTCTGAATCTCCGATCTTCAGTTTTTACCCGTGATCACGCAGACCAACGACGGTAACGGCGCTCCTTCTTTGATGAAGCCTTCGTAATCTTAAATAAAAATTAAAACAGGTTTATTTATCAGATAAATAAAAAAACAAACCAAAATAAGCCTTTTAACTTCTAGTACCTTCCAGAGCCTTCAGCAGGATTGAGAAGTCTTCATCCTCTGTAGAGAGAAAACGTAAAAATGTCAGGTTGGCTGGAGTTTAAAGTGGAAGGTTCAGACGAGCATTGGGAGTTTATTCACCCGTCCAGCTGGTGCTGCTGATCAGCAAAGCCGGCCGGTCCGACCACAGAGTCACACCGCCTTTGCCCGGTTTACTAAATGTAAACACAGTCGCCTCAGTTTCTCTAGAGTTGGGCCTGGGGAGAAGATCGGATCTGATCACTAAACCTGGGTCTGCTGGATAGTTACCAGGATAGACGACAATGAAACTGTGGATGGTACTATAAAATAAACTAGACAGTTGCTGAAGAAATTGAGAATGTGCCTGCCAGTTGTGCTTGTCTACAGGGGGCCAGATTTTAGTTAAGCTAAAGTTAGCCTAAACGGCAACAACCAGTCTCTAAAGGAAACGTCGGACACTGAAAGTCTCCCTGTGGTCGAACGACAGACGCCGACATTCTGACTTAAACCGATCAAAGCTGTAGATTTAAGGAATAGACGAGAGATGAGAACTCCTTACAGACTTAATCAAAGCTTTGTTTGGGTTTTGAAGACCTTCTTCTTCTGTGACATTAATCTAGACCATAATAATCATCATCGTCATCATCATCATCAGCGCTCACCCTTTGGCTTTGAACTGTGGATGAGAGTCGGCCAGCCTGACGAAGAGTTCGTGCCGCAGGTCCAGAGGAGTTTCCCTGAAGATGGAGGCCGGCCGGTCGTACAGAGTCGTCGCCCTGGTAACCAAACACGATATCAACAGCTATCAGGGCGTCTGGATGGCCCAAATTTAGCCAAGAACAACAAACTGGGGTTTTTCTGCATGGAGTTCGTTTTCGTTAGTTTTGAATGAAGGGAAGGTGTGCAGCCACTGGTCTGCACACAATTTTATACATTTGAATTTTTTAACAGTGCCACACTTCTCATAATTTGTGTTTTTTCCCTATTTGAAATGTATTTTTCAGTTTACACTCCATCTCAGCCGGTGAGAACTACAATTCTAAGCATTAAAAAGAAATGTAAAAAGAAGACAGCAGTCAGAGTAGAGTGCTAAACAGATGAAGCGCTGCCATCATAAAACATAAAGGTGGTCATTTCCAATATCTATGGACAGAACTGAACACGACAGAGTTCAACTATCATCGTTAAAAAAAATGTAAGAGCAAAATGTAAATTTTTTTTCAATATTTTTATGTTTCTAGAAAGAAAGCGGAGATCAAAAGAACCCCAGAGACAATCTTGAGGTCCTCAACGTTTTAGAAAGAAGCTGAAATACTGCGTAACTTATGTTTTTTCTGCTTTCTGTTATCTTTAGGTGTAACATTTTATGATGGAGAGGATCACACTTTGCAAAAGTTGGTTTTTGCTTGGTAGATATGATTTAAACTAAAATATTTTTTTTTTCTTCAGAAAAGTAGCAGCTTAACTGACTACTTAAAGTGGCTTTTTGTTTTTTTTAACATCCACTGTGGTTTCTTGAAAATTAACAGAGGCTGCAAATATGGCACTAAACAGAGGAAATTGAACCCGCTAAAGCCTGGCGCTATTCTGAAGCAAAGACATCGAATCTTACTTGATCCCCCAGTTTTTCTGTAAGTCTTCCTTCATGGCGTTCGTCACACAGAGACTGTGGGAGGCCACGGGACCGAAGAGGTGCTCGTACCTGCAGAGGTTATTTATTGATTTAAGGCACTATAGATTATTTTATTTTAATCACAATGTCTTTTAATAATACCATGAAAACAAAATGGATATGTTAAATTCTGGTCTTAAAAAACAAATCAACTTAAAACAAAGCTTCTTAATGAAACCAGTTTCATAAAGAAATACATTTTCTATCACTAAACTTCACACAGTAATGGCATTTATTGATATAGTTGTAATTTTTTTATTGTTGACATATGAGTGTGGGAAGAAATTAAAAATAACAATTCTGAGTTTTCAAGCATTTCTAATCTTTATTTCCCATTGTGAAAGTGAATTTATCACAGTAACAATAAATGACACGGTAAGACGCACCTCTATTTCAGGCTAAAACAGATTGCAGCTATATCCATTTCAGGGCTGGTTTTCCAACTCGTTAATGTTCCCATTCCTTCATGCAAACACATTAAATCCATCCTGGCATCGAGAATTTTTATTCTGTTGTTCCTGAAACTCAGTCCTCTAACAGAGCCCAGCTTTAGCAGCTCAATCTTCCTTTTCCTCCAACAAACACAAGGAAAGCCAATGTCTCTGACTATCGTCCATGTTTCCATCCGGACCCTTAAATCTGAGCCAGAATCTCTGGACGGTTCCATAATAATATCCCAACAGACCGGCGTGTAAGCTTTCAGTCACAGAAGATTGCTTAAGCAATTTTACCCTCCATGTATTAAAAATCTGCATAGCATCGATCTATTCGGCTGGTTGGATCTTTGAGAACAACGGAGTCTTTTCCCCCCCCAAGTCTGAGTCAAGTTGAAGTTAGCAGCTGTTTTTATAATGCCCACTTCGTCTTTCTTTAAAATCCTGAAAGACTGTTTTTGGATACAGGAGGGAGGGATAGTGAAAGAAATAAAGAATATAGGAAAAACCTTCAAATATAGTTTGCTTTCATATTTGCCTGCAGTAAATAAAAACCACACCGACCATTTAGCGAGCCGGACCAGAGGATGCGACGGTCCGAGGCTCAGAGCCATGATGGTGTAGCCGTAGTTGTGCCAGTCGATGATGAACGAACTGCCGCGCAAGACGCACACGAGCCACGCCACCGCAATCCCAGGCAGTCCAGGAGGATTCTGGGAGAAAAAAAAACAAAAACACATTGAATTCGAAAACTGAAGCACTTCTTCTTTCTCTGCAGATGAAACGACCGAACCAACCTGCAGCAGGATATGGGCCTGCAGCTCCATGGACAGCAGAACGTAAAGAAGCTGCAGCGACTGAGCAATTGTCTTCGTCACATACGCCAGGAGTTTTGGTCCGGCTGGAAAAGCAGCGGCGAGTATGTTTGTAGCTAAGTTTTTTTTTTGTTGTTGTTTTTTGCTGCGAAGAAAATAAACAGCACTGTTTACCTTGAAGACCTTTCACCTCCGAGATGGCAGCAACCTGGATGTTCTCCACACTCAGCACATCTTGATGAGGCTTGGAGTCTGAAAAACATGCATCTCACTATAAAGGATTTGGTTTCACTCAAAATAAAATCCAGTTCATAGACATGTGGAAGTAAATTGGTTACTTATCAAATCTGTGCCACAATACTATTTTTATATTTTTTAATCTGACAATTCAGCCGTTCAGAGTGGAAAATGCACGATATGGGCAAAAAACAAAAAATGTGTGTCTCAGTTGAGCGCAGAGTGAAAAAAGCCAGTTGTCAAGACTTTAAGGTGTTATATTGGCTACTGAAATCTGAGCTTCTAACTTTAGCCGTCACTTCAGGGCGCCGTTGAACGCTGAAAAGGATTTTGGGTTAACATGAAAAGTATCAGTTAAGCATAAATTAAACTGCCACAATAAAGATGTTTTGTTTTTGGGTGGGACAAGATTGAAACGGTTATGGAAAAAGTAGGATATATGTTGCATATGGGCCAAAAAATGAATAAAAATAAGATTCGGGTCTCCATTGTTTGCCGTGAGAACATAGTCTAAAAGTCGCAGCACAGGAACTCAAGGTCCGGATATGACGACCTTTGATGCAGCGCCTACAAGCTAAATTATGTTGACCCAGACTTTGACTAGGTCATTCTAACAATATTTTTCAGTCTAAACCATCCCAAAAATATCTCAACCTGGAAGCTGAACCTTCACCCCAATCTCAAGTCTTCTGCATCCTTATAACAGTTGTTTTTTTTGGTAATTAATTTAGCTCCATCCATCTTCCCATCTGACCAGGATGGCCCACAGCATGATGCTGCCACCACTATGTTTAAAATTGGGGCTGGTTAGTTCAGGGTATTTCTGATATTTTCTTTGTGTTCCCAGAGCAGAAGTAACCAGATTTAACTGACCAAATATTTTAACATACAAAAAATTTAAGATCATTTTGCAACATATACTAAGAATTGAAAACAAAAATACAAAGTTAAAGGGCAAGTAGAATAGAAGCAAAATAAATCTAATTTAGGATATATATTAACTGGTTAGGTCACTTCTGAAAGCAGTACTGCCGGTGTGATAGATTAGGTGGTGGCTAAATCAACTGGTGGCGGCAGCTGAAAGCGGCTGGAAGACGCAGATGTTACTAAAGTGTTAGAGGCTGTGTTTATGCCTGACTAAAAATGCTGGCAATGTAACTAAACTATTTGTAAAACATTGTTATAAATGTAAAATTAGGAATTAATTTCTATTCTCTGACATGAAATGATTTTTGAAATAAATTACGTCAACAGAGAAGCGGTCGGACCATCCAGCGAACTCCGTATCATATATCCAGATCACATCCAAGTAACCGCAATAAAACTATGAAAATCAAGTTAACCGAAGTGGACAGTCTATGCGTCTTGTGACCAATATATCTGAAAATAAACATCAACACCACAGATGTAATATCACAGAAAAGCTGGAAATTTTACTGGCCCACCAAACTGGAAAACAATGAAACAAACATCTCTCCGAAACGATCCCTCAGATATTTTCCCTTCAGATCACAAATATAAAACCATGTTGTTCACCAACTACCCATAGAGAGAACTGATTTTCAAGAACACCTGAAGCCTCTAACGAGCGCATTGTTTTGTTTACATTGAACCATCTCTGATCGGTTTATAGCGGAACTTTACTCAAAGCCTTCTGAATTCATCATATAAAATAAATCATTATCACAAACCTGTTAATGTTTCAGTTTAGTTTCTATCTCCAAAAACGACACGGGAAAACAGACGATTGTGGTTATATAATCCAAATGACATGTATAATCCAGTATAATCCAAAGGACATAAAGTTAGCAGCCAGATCTGTTGACAGTAGTGAAAGTAGTTAGTGGTGATGGACAAGAGTCCCAAAAAAGAGAAAATTAAAAATAAATAAAACATTGTTCCTAAAAGTTTCCTACAGGTTCTGAATCCTGCTTCAGTTTTTGTCTTTATATTCTCCTCTGGGGAATATTTTTTTATTTACCAGGGGGAATAAAAAATGTATAAAAACTTGGTTAGTATTTAGATCAGATCAACTTGTGACACTGAAACCGGGTCCTCAGCACAGATGCTGGACGAGATTAGGTGTCTTTGTCGTTTCCTGATTAAAAGTTGGTTAGCGTAACTAAACAGATCAGAAAACGTCTTTTCCATCCGTAAACTCCTTCAAAACACGTATTACTCAAGTACGAGGGAAAAGATAGTTATAAATATGAAGTCTGCCATCTAAAATCATTAAATTAGGATTCGTGTAGTTCAACACTGCAATAAGATCACCCATCATTGTTAGAGTGAAATGATAATTATTTCACATCCTTCATGTCCGTTGTACTTTAATAAAATCAAAGTGAGTAATATAAAAAAGTTCTCTGTTACACCATGCAAACAATTGCTGTGCTTATTTATTGGACGACCGATAATTGTGTTTGCACTTTTAGAAGAACGAACAGCAGGTTCAAACTTATTATTAAAACAACTCTGGGCTTCAGATGCGACCTCAGAATAGTGATAAACCTTAAATATAGTAATAGCTCAATAATGTGACTGGTCATGTTTTACTATTAACTTTTTAGCAGGACCATAAAATAAAAAAAGTCTGAGAAATATGTTGTGTTAAAAAATGCGGGAAGGTAATTGAACTAACAACCCTCTGAATAAGTATGCCTCCACGTAACCCACTCGACCACCTGCACATACATCCAAATGTCTCCTCTACCGGTTCATGTGTCGCAGCTGTGCGAAAGTGCGCAGTTTTCAGGCGCAGACCTCGATTAACTGGTGACAGCTCCAGCCAGATCTGATGTTGAGCGATTTATGTTTATTATTACGTAGTTATTCTAAGGATCTATAGGTTCTATTCTGCATTTGTAGTTCTTTAATGTGAGCAGCATTGTTTATTTCCTTGTTTGGTAAAGGGTCCTGAAAGGCCACGCCCAGAAAAACATCTGCGTTTTTCCAGCCGTTTCCAGTTGTCGCCACAAGTTGATTTAGCCACCAGTTGATCTATCACACCAGGGAAAGAAAGCAAGTGCATGCCACACTTTTCAGATGATTATTTGTAAACAATTAAGATAATCACTAATTATTTTCCTTCCCCTTCACATTCTAGCATGCTTTACGATGGTTTTTCAGATGAAACAGAAACAAAAGTTATTATAAACATTTAGTACTACCTATTTTATTATGTAATATTGTGTTTATCATCTTTTTTTTTTTTTTACTTAAAACTTTCTCAAACATCTCAGTTCTTTAGGTTTCGTCATGAATTCACTAGAAACTTTTTCTTTGTCCTTCTTCCAACACAAACAAGTGACAGCATGGAGGTGAGCGTCAGTAGACCGGGTTCTCACCTAGAAACCCGACGATGGTGACCTGGTACCCGTGTCTGCTGAGGGACAAGGCGTGATACTGCATCCGAGGACTGCGACCGATGTCCCCCAGCACCAGCACGCACACCCGCCGCTCCGAGCCGCCGTCCGGCCGCCGGAGCTTCCACAGAAAAATCAACAAGATCCCGGCTACCACGGCCACACAAACCCCCGGCCATGTCAGTCCGCGGTCCGACTCGAAACGCCAACATTCGACGGCGGAAACGCCGCAGAACAAGCAGAGCAGCGCGGCGGTTGAGCCGCTGGTCGCCATGTTTGTTTCAGACCCAGGAACTGGTAGGCAAGGGGCGGAGCCCCGGATTTAAAGAGACCGCGTCAATCGAGGAATACCAAAATAAAAGGTGTTTTACTCTACATATTATTTTACTCTGCATGTATTGTGTCGTTTGCTTTCTGGATGACAATGCTTTAACTTATCTAAGAAATATGTTCTATATACTTTAAAATGTAAAACATATCATGGATGTGAAAACATCTTTATAAAATTATATAAAAACATCAAACTGTATTTGTTAATATCATTGACAAAAAATATATTCAAAAAAAATTGACAAGAGTTTACTTTAACTTCTATACTTTGTTATAATTATTTCTATATCCTTGAAGTAGATGAAGTCTTATAGAAGATGGTGCTGAACATTATACAACAAATAGATTTGGTTGCATTTAAAGAGGCTTTTTATTATGCATTTAACCTTTTGTATAAAAAAGTCACAGGAAGCTCATAGGGCAGAGGTCAGCAACTCTGTACATTCAAAGAGCCATTTTTACCCTTAGTCCAGCTAATAAAACTGATTTATTTAGTTAGGATAGATATAGGATAGATATACTTTTTGTTATGAGATAAATGTGAAATGTTTTGTAGAAAAAAACAAATTACATAATGGCGAAAAAAACACCTAAACAATATTATTGGTGCTTTTAGTCATTTTATTGCGGAAATTAATTTCAATTAGGTCATTAAAACACACAAAAAAAAACATAATCACCTTTTTTTTAAAAGCTTCATGTAAGAATATTAGTTGGCTCATCACCATTTTGGGACTTTCCTGCATATTAATAATCCCCACTTGACGTCAGAGCCGACCCATCTCCCAGCCTCAGCACCAGGAGCGGCCAGTCTGTCCCGGAGCCTCCAGGCCGCAGGGAAGATGCGCACCGTGGCCGCCGCAGTGCTGACTCTGCTCGCCGCAACGCTGAGCTCCGGTCGGGCGGAGCTGCTGGACGACATCCTGGGCAGCCTGTCCCGCGGAGCGTCGTTCCTGGAGCGCCAGCATGAGCTCATCAACCTGGACGGGGCGGTGGGCTTCGTCATGCTGCAGGGTAGGTCTGCAGCTGCAGGACATTCAGTGTAGAAAAATACACGGATTACGGGTTAGATCAATAAAATACGATCAGGGCAGCAGGCTGACCCTTATTTTAACCGTTGAATAAAAACGAAAAATGTTTTTTTTTTGTTGTGTTTATCTGTTAAGAAAAGCAGTAGGTAATAATTTGTTGGACATAACAAATAACATAGTAAATACCTTCCTCTAGTGGCAGACTTCTGTAATGTGACATATTTTTTCCGTATTATAGATCAGAGATCTTCAACCTTATTTGGAGCCACAAACTTTATATGATCAATAAATAAAAGACAATTTATAAATATATGCTGTGGAATAGGAGTTCTGATTTATTAACAACAAGAAAATGAGATAGTAAAAAATATATTCTTGATACTTTTAGTGTCAGTCTGTTGCAGTAATGGTATAAAATTTGAAAGGCTGCAAAAATTTGCACTTGTTTCTTAATTTTATTTAAATCTATCAGGTATTAAGAGCTTATGTGAACGGTCAAAAGAGCCACAAGTTCTTTTGATGAAAATGAGCTGAAGATCCTCTCCTATACCATTAATTGTTTATTACTTTTACTATAAAGACCTGGATAACTTTTTTTCTTTTCTTGATAGATTAAATGATTATTTAACAACTGCTTTTTGTCTTTATTTAGATTATTTTTGTCTCATTTTAAAGTGTGAATAAAAACATCTCCCTGTGACTCTGGAGTACCAACCTGAGATGAATTTCTTTGTGTTTGGATCGTTTATTTCTTTCTTTCTTTCTTTCTTTCTTTTTTTTTTTTGGTCCCAGCTGAGCTGAAGGAAGCGGTCCGGACTTGGTCTCACACCGACCCAGTCAGCTGGGCTCAGAGGACAGCAGCAGTCGCTCTGCTGAATCGCCTGGATCAAAGCCTGGAAAAGGCCGTCTCCGCTCTGAAGCTCAATGACCCCAAATACTTCAGAGGTCAGACTGATAAGAGGCGCACAGTTTTCTAAAGCGAAACTCACAACTAAATAAACTCACATGGATTTGGCTTTAATAAAATAAATAGTAATGTAATATTTCATTTAACCCTTTAAATGTCCCGCTAATTATACAAAGTTAAAAAAATGGACACAAAGCTATCATTCTCTTTTACTAGCATTGCTAATGGATGTTAAAATTAGAAGGTTTGGAAGATAAAAAGACTCATTGTGAACTGTGAGCTGGAAATTATTTTGAAAACGTCGAGTTGCTGTAAATAACGCTTCAACTGTGTCTGCAGTTATGATTGTAATCTTGATTACATTATTTTATAGGGCTGCACAATGTAGTGTACGCATTATTCATATGGCAATGTTTTATTTCAACAACTGTTGGCTAATATATTTCATAATAATATATTTTCCAACATTTAGCCTGTAGAAGAGAGTTTTTTACGGAAGCAAAAGCTCAAACTAGATTAAAATGCTAAAAAGGTCAAACACAGAAGTGAAAAACATTATAAAAACAAAAAAGATGAAAACATACATGTATTGGAGCTTATATCTTCATCACAATGTTTACCAATTTAATCTGGCTGTCTAATTTTATTAAATCCCATCCATGGGATACAAAAATATTAATTGATAAACTTAATTTATTTATAGGTTAGGATTTAATCATTGTTTCAGAGAAGGTTTAATCCATTACTTCCTGTTTCCTTGGGGTCTAAATATAAGGTCTCTCACACACAAGCCAATTTCTATTAGAAATGTTTCAAAATGGGAGAGGTGAGAGATCATTAAAACCAAATAATTTAAATGTTTGTGACTAGTCAAAACATACCTAGATATGGAGTCAGAGGGATAATTAAAAAGTTTAAATTGGCACAAAAGTTGATGTTCTGTTTGCTGGAGCTTTAGCAAACACTCCAGTAAAGTATCCAAGTTTACATGGTGCACGCTTTCCCTGTTTTTTCCCAAAAACAAGCTGATCAAAGCAGTTCTCTACCAAGTTAAATCACTTAAACAAAAATCAGATATAAAAAATTGTGCTGGAAAGAGTTGGTTGTTGCTCAGAGAAGCTCACATTCTTCCTCCTCAGAGTTTGAGCCGCTGCTGACTTGGACGTTTTGGTCGATTCCTCAAGAGTGGCGCTCCACAGATCCCAGTCTGGTGTATTCCTCCATCTTGACCTCGGAATGTTACGACGAGCAGCTCAGCGACAAGTGCCTGACGCTGCTGCTGGGAACCTGGTACGACCAAAAAGTTTCCAGCAGGCTTTTATAACCCTTAAGGGATTTTTTTTCAGGCTGTGAGAACATCTACAGACATATCTGAGCTGTAGGCTGGAGTCAATCTTAAAACAGCTTTGTGTTTTGTTGATGTGTTTCTGGTTGAACAGGAAGACGAATGGGACGCCCTGCATTGTCACCAAACCTTGCCGGGACACCATGACCCGTTTCGGTTGTCCACATTACTCTCTGTCCCACCAGCTCCTCTACTTTATGATTGGTCGAATGGTAAAAACGGCTTAGGTCATTGCTTTCACAACACAATACAATTAATTCTAAGGCTGCTTTCACACGAATGCGTCTGGAGCAAAAAGGTTGTCCAGTCTTCTATGTGACTTGACAAGTTTTCCAACGGATTACAATATTCGGAAGGGATATTTGCGTGTAGATTTATTGTCGCTGTTTTTGCTAATTCCAATGAGACGAAACTAGTGCTGAAATCGACCCTCGTCGGCGCAGCTCCCGGAGTAGGTGGAGTAAACCGTCAAACTCTGATATGGCGCCAAGACTTTAACATCCTTTATTTTAATTAAATAAATCCATTCAGCTCTCTTAATTTCATTGGCCCAAAAAGAGCGTTGACTGGATGTGTGACAAGAGAAGACAGGTTTCAGCGTCTGACTTTTAAAATGCTCATAATGCACACGCGTCCAACTTAAAGCGTTAGACATGATTTTGATGCTTCAGACACGTTTAGTGTGAACGCAGCATAACTGATCACTAGTCGTCTTTTTGTCAACACATTTTTCTACATTGCATTAGATAAAGTTGATGAACAATGTCGATCAATTTGGTGAGACAGATTTTCTTCTTCATGTCCATAAATGTGGCCAAAAGATGCTTTGCGTAGCCTGGTGGATTTGATCCAATTAGAAGATGCAAACTCAAACTTTTCCTCACCTTTTTTTCCCAAGTAAAAACTTTTCTTTGTAATTAAAAATGTTGCCATTTCCATGGCACTTTACAAATGTAATACTTAGAAACGCGCATTAATTAAATGTTGGGGGAAACACTGGTAATTTGGCAAAAAGGTTTAATTTCTCTTGAGGTGGTTTTTTGATCTTCTGAAAATAGTTAATGTTGGGGAGATGGAAACACATTTACAGAACTTGTGTTTGACAGTTATGCATAAAGTCAACGACACATGAAATTACACTTTGCATAGCCTGTTCGATTTGATCCGAATAAGTAGTAGATGGGAAAACCACTAGTTAGATTTTTTTTTTTGCAACATTTTAGAAGTTTGCTCAAAATTCTTATGACAAATGGTAGTAACTGTAACTATTGATATATGCATGTACAATGGATTAAGTATGGAGCCCTGAGAAACTCCAAAAGGGGCAATTTGTTGTTTTAACAGGCAATTTAAAAAGGTTTCCCATTGTCAGATAGTAACTGGTTTTTATTTTGACTTCAGAGAGGATGTAACAACTTATTAAAAGGCGACACCAGAGCGTCCCGAATCAACATGACTGCACAAAACTACCAAGACATGTTCTGCTCCAACATGATGAAGGCCAACCAGGACATTGTCGCTAATGGTTTAACCGAGCAAACAATCGACATCTTCATTGAAAACAGTGAGTATCTTCACCCACTCGGGCTTAATATACGGTAAAGAAATGTTTTGTCAGGGGAAAGCAAAAGCAATCAGCATTAGATTGAGTCGAGCTGATTTTAGCCAATCCATTTATGCTAATTTGATCATGTGACAGTTTTACGTTGGGTGGCTAAATCTAGCACTGATTTCTTTGGTCACCAAATTTGCAGACACATTTTTACTGTTGACAGTTTTGGAAAAACAGAGTCGGATTGGCTGAACCCCCAAGCGAGGGAATAAGGAAAGCGGTCTATGTTAGCTTCAGGTGTAGTGGTAGGATGATTTCCACTTTGCGTTTTAATCTATTTTAGGGTAAATGGTCCCAAAAACATCAGATTCTTATAAAACCAGATTTTCTTCCGAACTTCTGCACCGCTACCATCAGTTTCAGCCTCGCATAAGCTGAAACCGCCATGAGTAATTTCATACGTAATTGTTTTAACTTTAGCAGGAATAATCACATCCTAGGCAGCAAACAATGACGAAGGTGAAGAGTTTTGTTCTTGCTGAAACCGGACCCCATCCACCAATTTTCCTTTTTTGTATTGAGGAGTCTTGAAGATTAGAAAAAGGTTAACCTTGCTCTGCAACTACAAGGTAAAAGAAGGTCAGATATGATGTTTTACTATTTATGATGCAGAGCGGGATGTACAGTAGATGGACCTTACCAAGACCTAAAAACTCACTGCCAAACCTACTTGATTGAGTTTTTGCCAGTCCTGCATAAATTTCCACCTGACCGTCAACTCACCTTGATCTATAAAGACCATCCACAATGTGATGTAATGTTTTGATATTATAGCACAATGTGTTTGTGGCAGAAAATACTTTAATACTGTTCTCTTTGTTTGCAGTCCTGATTTGTGGATTAGCTGGATTCTCCGACTTCCACAAAACAGAATGGCTTCAGCACATTCTCAGGCTGCAAGACGATGAAGTCGGCTGTTTCGGCAGGGACCGTGAGTACCTGGCGTAATGTTGCAGTTGGTTGCATTTAACGTAACCTACAAATATATTTTAATGACAATAGATGTCACCAGATCTGTTTCAGACTATTTAAAAAAATCTGTGAAATATTAGGTCAGTCTGTCAGTATTAGTTTGTACTGATTAGTTTTTAGGGTTACTTTAAATTGAAAATAAAAAGGTCATCATCATCTGCATAGAATGACATTACAGTAACAATTACCCATGTAATGGTTAAAAAGCACAAATTGTTTAAAATCATATTGTTTTAGGGAATATTCGTCTGATTTTGGTTGCTGAAGAACATTTTTAAGAACTATAAACATGCTAATTTCTGGTACTTTGTGTGCTTCTACTGCATAATACGCTCCATTTAGTGATTTTATTTTGCTTTTAAACATCTATTGGTGGATCAGGGATTTCTTTGTGAGGCGTTTTTGTGTTTGTTTCTCCAGAGAGTTTCATCTCGCAGATTATTGGAGACGAGTTGCTGGAGCAGCTGCAGCCTCCCAGGAGAGTAAAACGGAGAGAGAAGATACTTCCTGGTCAGTTTGTACTCTCATCTAATTAAAGTCCTTGCAGAATAGAATCAAGGCAAGAGATGATTAACATTCAGAGCCAAATACTGCTTAATTTTCTCTTATTATAATGTTGTCCATGGTCCCATTGTATTTTTTGTTTGTTTCTAATTTCCCAGGCCAAAAGGGAAATACAGACCCTCCAAAGAGTCCTGGGGTCACCCCAGGGTCAACTCTCAGTTTGATGTTTCCAGGAAAAATCCTGATTAGATGAACAACTTTGAGTAACTCCTTTCAGAGCTGAAAAGGAATGGCTCTTTTTTCAAACTGTCATTGAATGAAACTAATATGAAACCATCTGTCGATCACTTCAGTGAGTGTTTCAGAACCTTGAAACCTCCAAGAACGTTGCTGGGATTTTTTCTTGTAAAAGAAGAACCGAGGCCCGCGGCCGACTTCATGAGTCGTTGAATCTAACAGTGATCAACGGTAAATACTACATGTAAGAGCTTCAATAGCTCAGTTACTAGAGCGGAGGACAGTAGTGTTAGCTTGGATACCCTTATGTTGCTGGTTCATCTCTGGCTCAAAGGATAGCATTTTAGCTTACTGTCTGATTGATGATAACTGTAATATTGTGTCTACTTTGTAGGTCGCTTTGGATAAAAGTACCTGCTAAATGCATAAACATAAACATGCTGTACGAAAGTAACAGTAATTGAATGTCTTATTGTTTGAATGCTTAATTGTTAAATCAAAGATTAACGCCTGTCGTCTTAAGGCAGAAATGTCTCAGCAAAAGTCACAGGTAACACTTTTGGTGCCGCTAGCTCCGGTTTGTCTGAGGTTAGATCTACCGGAGTTACGCTTCCACATGGGTGGAGTGATGTTGCTTTGTTTATAAATAAATCCTAAAGATTAGGGATTAAAATGTGTTGGTTAAAGTGCTTCCTGCCTTTGGAGACTTTTCCAGGCAAATCTAACAGGGAAGGAAACTGTGGGACTGACCCAGAACTCAGTGGAGGGACAACATTTCCGTTCTGAACTGGGATCACATCTGTATCCCCCCAGCAGTAGCTTGAGAGTTTTGTCCTGGTTTCCCTCCTGGGTCAATCACCACAGGGAATCGGATAAATAAAAGCTTATGAATAAATCGATGAATTTACCTGCTGTTGTGATGTGATGATGTGTCATCCGATCGACTTGTTTCCAGATGGCTGTTCCAGTCACATGACGGCGGTGGCGGTCGGAGCTCTGGGAGGATACCTGAACTCTCATCTGACAGAACAGGACATAACGAAGAGGCCACTGTCCTGAGCGCAGATAGGCGAACCGACTTGGTGTTTTGTGAACATAAATGTGATGATGGGAGTTTTGTCTCAGTCTAACTAAATTCAGCTAATTTAGAGGTAAAAACATATCCTAAACTATAAATATAAAGATTTATCTGTCTGTGAAAACATATCAGTTCAGATAAACCCGACTGTTAACATATTTCTGCATGCTCTAATCCCTAACAGCTAGTCTGACCCATTTTCATTCACACTGCTTTGAATGATTGAATTATTGTCATAGTTTTTATGACTTTCTGATAGAGCAATCCTGACAGAAGAAGCAGACAATCTTGTTAAATATCTGGAGTTTAGCAGAAAACATGTTCAGGAACTTTCTCCCAGATGAAACTAACTTCAGCTAAAACCTTCAAAGTCAAATTAAAGCATCTGTATTTGAAAAGTGTATTTTATTTACAAACATAAATACCTGTTTCTTCTTCATAAATGACTTTTTTTTTCACATCAAAACATACTTGTTTAAATGTTAAGCTAGAAAACATGCTGATGATTCAGGCAGCGGAGGGAAACTGAAGAACAGCATGAAGAACAAAGCCGCGAAGATCATATCTGCTATATATCAATAAAAGCTTCACTTGTTCCAGCCGATGACTTCGTAGAACAGGGCTTTGAGCAGCCGGGCCTCGTATGTGACGGTGTTTTTGCCAATGTGGAGGTGGATCTCCTCCAGTGGCTGCTCGATGATGGCCGGCACCTCCTTCCCGTAAACTGCAGAGAGGCAAGGAGGAGACGGTTACAGCATATTTTCTGATTTTACATCAGATAAAACTTTAAAATCAGATAATGCTAACTTAAACAAAGTTTAAAAAGTAGTGATGCACTGATATGACAATATGTACAGCTGACCTCTAGGAGGAAGTGGTAAACCCAAGTTGCTGCAAGCTTGTTCTAACTGCCAATAGATTATGAAAAACATAATGCTGATGGTAATTGGGCAGCAGATAAAAGTGTTCCAAAAGGAGAACCAAAAGTTAAGGAGTTCCCTCTCCAGCAGCAAGAGTAATAGCTCAGTCTTAGGCAAAAACCAATAAACAGGAAAAATCTTAATTTGAAGGCGATTTAGGACCACATATCATCTTACAAGGAAGTGACTTGGATGACTTCCTGTGTAGTCAGGTTCTTCCTGTAGGCTTTCAAATAAATCATGATTGTATTTAAAGGTGGTTGTTATGAAGACAATTGTTGCCGAAAAACAAAATAATGGCTGGCAAAATGTTTGATATATGTTTTCCCGACCTCCTGGACGTGCCTCCTCTCTAACACCTGTTCTCTAGTTGTGAATATCGGCTCACTCTTACTTTGGTTCCCTGTATTCCCGACACCGTAGAAATGGATCTGTAATGCTTTCCAGACTTATTTCATTCACTTTGTGACTCATCCAATCTTATGAGATATGCTTTTCACTTTAATCCTATCTGTATTTGAGTGCTAAGTGGGGATCCTGTGTGTGTCATTTAAACATGAAGATGATTTTAAATGGTGTTAGAAGCTTGTAACAAACAGATTATTCTCATTTTGCCTTGCTATGTGAAGGTCTAGAGATGACTGGTAGTGTTTGAGATCGTTGCTCTGAGATAAAATTGCGTGGCTGAGTTTAAAGGTCGCTGGCCAGGGTGTAGCTGTTGTTGCGCGGCTGCCGCTCACCCTCACAGTGTTCAAGAAACTGAACACACTCCTGAACCACGGCGTCCCGCAGCATGACCATATGTTTGGACATGTTTTCCAGCAGCGAGAGGTAACAACGCTTGGCGTAGAACCAAGTGTCCGTCCCCAGCTTAACGCAAACAAACACAAACGACCAGAAATAAACTCGTTATTCAAATGCATTTCATCATTTAAATATTCATAAACAGCTGGAGTCATTTTCTTTTACGGCTTTATCTAAAATATGATTGGTTTTCCTCCTATTAGACTTAACATTTCTGAGATATTTCCTGCTTTCACACCAAGTGTGATTCTGTGTTTTCAGCTGAAACTCAGTGGACTCAGCTGCAGCCAGAATCTGAACTGGATCAAAGAAAGCCAAACATAACCGCTCTGCTGGAGTCCTACAGAGCCGCTCATTTAAGGTGAATACTGCAAAAACATTAAATCTAACACAATATTTTTGCCTAGTTTGTACTGCAAACAGCTTAGTACAGTTTAAAAAAACAAAAAAAAACTAACTTACAAGTAACATTTTCTCAACGTATTGCAGTCTATTGGCAGTTTCTTTTTATGATTAAAACAATTTGAAAAATATAGAAAACAAATGATTATCTTTTAAGATATCATTTATCTCTTGATAAAAAGTTACTTGTAAATATTTATTTTTATTTTTTCAAGTGTACCAAGATGTTTTCAATAGAAAGTAGACAGAAATATTTGGTAAGATTTTGTGTTTTTGCAAAGCAGAAAAACTGGACCTTATTTATTTAGAGGCAGAAAAGAAATCTGCTTCAGTTCTTGACATATGAAAACCTTTTAACACAGAATTGTACTTATTTTAATGCGTTAAGGTAGTGTACATTAAATATTTTTAGTTATTTAATTTTTTTTTTCCCTTTTTGTGTCTCCAAACTGGCTGCTTCTTAATCTGAAGGGCAGAGATTTACAATTATACCTACAAAAACGTAAATGTAAAAAATGTTTAATGCTAAAAAAAATACTGTATTTTTGTAATAAATGTTTTTACCAAAAAAAGAATAGTCGATTAGAAAAAACATTTTTTTTTCACTATCAGTTTGCGTGTCCTAATCCTGATTTAGGTAAATGTGTTGAAGGAAAATTTCGGTTACCGTGGAAATAGAGGATGAAGAACACATCTTTATGGATGCTCTCTGTTGTTTTTGTTTATGCAGGAAACCGCAGCGGTGAAGCACCTGTCTGGGTTTCTCTGTCTCATTTTGTCCCTACTTTGTTTTATTTTATTTAGACTTTTTCATATATGTCCGTTTCCTGACGACATTAATGACTCACAAACTACAGTATGTCCAAAAAAAGCAACATTGATGGTAGAACCTCACCCTAGCCTTGCTTTAGTCATGCTTGTTCTTTTAAATTTTAATGTAGTACACGCTAACGGTTAAAGTAAAGCTGTTTTTGCTCCAGCTTCGTCTAAATAAACTAATCTGGAGCCACATTAAAAAAAAAATTTTTTTTTTGATTACAGTATTAATCTACTTGTGATATTTAAATAAACAAAATGTATTTCTAGCTTTTGGTTTTCAATGTTAATCTTTTGGAAAAGGGGGGGGGGGGGGGGG
>JAVLVB010000323.1:267275-305621 GCA_032876305.1 Orestias chungarensis
TCTGAAACACAATTCAGACAGTTCATATGAACAAAAAGCTACTTTCAGCAGAACTGACAAATTATCTTTGATGAGTTCTGTCTAACTGACCCGATGACCAAGTTGACAATACAGAGGTGGAACACCTTCTTGTCTGGATCGTCGTAGGAAATCTGCTCTTCCTCTTTCTCGATCTTCCTCATCAGCTCTTCAGCCTGAAAAGACAGAACACAAAGAGGTAAGATAATATGAACCAGGTAAGCGAGTCGGATTACACGTCAGGTAAAAAGACGAATAAAAAGGAGCTGTTTGTCACCTCTTCATTCTGGCTGGTCATGATGTATGACACGCACAGGTTGGCCAGAACCACAGCGCTGACGTTCAGGATCTACACACAGACACACGGCGCATCATCAGCTGGTTGTTTGAAATCAGAAAGTGTACATCGGAAACCAAAATATTTACACAAACTGTTCTTTAAATGTTTAACACAGAAATTAAAGGGGGATGCTGGCAAAATCTATCAAGCTCAAACCCTATTTCGTTTAGACTAAAATAAAGAGCAAATATCATCTTTTTGAGTTATAAATCCCATCAATATCACAACAGTTAATAATAATAATAATAATAATTGGCATTTCAATTGGTCAGAGATGTTTTAAAAAGATATGGGTGATTATGTGATAAGAGATCTGAAAGGTCTATTTAAAGAGTCCTGGCTAATTTTCTTGATTAAAATAAAATACATTTTTTAAAAACAATATAGTTTAATGCTAAGGGATGAGGACGCAAGAAACAACGCAACTTCAGTCATTTGTGAGCAAAAAGATATCAGGTAAGAATCTGATTTCCTTCACAGGGTTTTTTAAATGTTTTTTTCCTGCTCTGTTAGTGAAAACATCCATGGAAAGTTGCAGAGCACATCAAACCAATAACCGATCCTGAGGCATGAAACAGTAGTAAGCTTTAGCAGCACCTAATCTAATTTAGAATTACAATATAATTATTCTATGAATTGAAGAAAACATTTTTTTCTATAGTGCATTAATTACACTTAGAAATGTCAATTTTTTTTATTCAATATTTTCTATCCTATTTCTAAAATAATAGAAAACCCAGAACATACCCCTTATGAGACTGTTACACAGAGTCTTCAGTTAGAGGCTTACACAGATTTGCTACAGATAAAAGACTGCTACTGGAGAAGCCTTTTGCCCACAGCTGTCACCATCTACAATAAATCTTTTGATAAGCTTAAATAATAGGATTTACAACACAATTTTAATTTAGGATGAGTAGAATGTTTATGACCTGATTTTAATTGAATTTTCTATGTCTCAGCTTATTAAGAAACAATCAGCGTGATTAAACATGAGTGTTCCAACTTGGATTGGATTGGCTGTTTCAAGACAACTGTAAAACAGAAGGTATAAAATGATGAGCTATGCCCTAAATCCTGCAAACACAAGTTAAGAAATTATACAGATTTATTTGTATATTTTATTTTTTGTAATTACGTTCTCCTGGTCCTGAAATCTAAAATCAGACGGAGGACACATGAAAAAAGCACCACAGCAAACAAACTGTCCCACTCAGAGGAGGAAACACTGCAGGGAGAAAACAGCGGTTCAGTCTCTATTTTACCGAAGGTTTGCATTTGCAGGGACACTCCTGAATGTCACATTTCTCCACCTGGACAGAAACGCAAGCTGTCAACCGTCCTCAGCTGCAAATAACCTCTCACCCCCCCAAACCCCTCCATATTCCTGATAAAAACTCACAGAGTCGTAGTGCTTCTTGACGATGGGCTCGTAGAAGCTGATGGCCTCCTTGTATTTGTTCTGCATGAAGAGAACGTGCGCCACGTTCAGCTTCCAGGTGTCGTCGTCGCTGCAGAACTCCACCGACTTGCGGAAAATCTTCTCTACCATCTGGAAGTTCTCGCGGTTCCAGTAGATCTTCGCCTGGGCCATGAGCACCACGATGTATCTGAAGGGCAGAGGCGAAAGGACGCTGGGGTCGTTAAAACAGCAGCAAACCAATATTACAGTTCGTCACAGCTCACTCTTGTGCTTGTTTCACAACTACAGGGTTAACATTACACCAAGAAATGTTCACTATTGTCCTGTGATGTACTGGCGGTGTGAAATTATGTCTCCTCACTTCTCCTGCATCAAGTCGTACTCCTGCAGGATTTTTCTTTGAGCCTCGTCGTCTCGAGTGTGTCTGGTGTCCTGGACCTGAACGGGGACAAAATTCAGATTTTTATTTAGTCTTTATTTAACCCACCATGAACAAAAAGCTTCTTTTCAAGCATGCGTGAATAAAACAGAGTTAGACCTAATCGTATCTGTATTTTACAAAACGGTGCGGCTGAATCTGATTGGATATCTTACGAGACTGTTTTACAACAACAGTGTCTTCAGTTAGAGGCTTCCTGATTTCTTGTAATAAAGACTGATACAGGAGAAGCCTTCCACCCACTGACTGAGCTTTAGATGTTGCCAGGTATCTGGGAAATCCAATATTTCCTATGCGTTTTGTTTCATCCACATGAAAGGTTTTACGTTGGTGCTACACTGATGCCTATACATGTTTATTTTTTTTCCTTTAAACAATGTTGTAGAGATATTCTTTTATAGAGATATGTGTGAAAAAGACCTGAATCTAAAGACTAACTGTAACTGCAATGGATGGTGGTTCTTTACAGCAGTTCTAACAACAGGCCAATCTACATACAGATACACAAAATCTTTTAAATTTCTATTTGTGAAACCTCTATTAGTCTCCATCCTGCTTCACATTAATGGGCCGTGTTGTGTTGGTCGTTCATATTAAAGTGGAGTTACTGCAGGAGAAACAGAAGGAAGCTACGTTGATTGAATTGAACTGATTATCCGTCATAAAATAGTTACAGTTTTAACAAATATGTACAAATCTTATTTTTTTATAAAAGCTACGTGTTGCAGCTTTAAACCCTAATAAAACATATTGTTTGTGGAAACAAAAAAAAAGCACTGTCATGGTGACTCTGTCTCTTAGAACCGATACATCTGAACGTTCATTCATAGATATCTCTTGATTTCTTGAGGATGAACAGCTGAGTTATAATGAGAGCTGTTATTCTACTTTAGCTTCTGCGTAAACCGCAGCAATAAGGATAAAAGTAATAAAAATAATAAACTACCTGCTTTGCCAGCTTGCGAAGTTGCTCCGTCAGTTTGCTGTTCATCTCTTCAAACTTTCTAAAGGCCTGTAAGAAATCAGAACAAGAGAAATAGGTGATATTTTTTTTGTTAATCTCCATGGTTTTTTTGTGTTTATTATTCTGAAATAGTTTAGTAAATGATCACTCACCTCCTCTGGTGCTGTCTGGCATGTCAATAATGCATCCAGAAACTCATACATGTACTGAAAGCATAAAGATGTGAGAGCGTAAGTGTTTTTTTTGGTGGTTTTTTAAATTAATTTTATTAGAAAACATCTGGCTGTTTTTAAAACAAAGAGAAAACCCTCACCGGGGAGAGGAACTTGTAGGTGAGATGAGCGTTTTCTGCCAGGACGTCGGCCGCCAGGTCAAAGTACTGTGAAAGAGATCCGGCAGAGACATTAATCCCATATTAGTAAAAGAACTGAACCTCCCCACTGATATTTCACACCATGAACACAGAGTCTCTGTAAAATGTGCACAAGCAGTGTGGTGAAACCAGGAAGTGCAACTTTTAGATTCCCTTTGTTGAGTCCCTTTCTGTTTCCTCTTTGTGTTTGACCTTCATCTGTTCTGGCAACGTCATTTGTTGCTGACTTTTTACTGCCGTCAGATTCTGTCCTGCTGGCTAAATATTGGATAAACATAAAAACGTACCAACATCCGAGAGGCTGAGGGAACGGATGTTTCTGTACCTCATGTTTGCAGTAGAGCAGCAGGAGGTTTCCGAAGGTGACCGGTGGGAAAGAAGGCTGTTGCAGGAGGAACGCCATCTTCTCGAAACCCTCTGAAGGCTTCAGGTCCATGTTCATCAGAGCCTGGTTGTGCAGGGTCACTGGGTCCAGCTCCTGGCAGCAAACATGGACGTGTCACAGAGCAGCATCAAGCTCACTCTGCTTTATTTTGAACATTTTGTGGCCCTTATTCGCTGTAATTAAAAACATTGCTAGTGAAGGAGAATTGGAGAAAGACACCATTCGCTCCCTCGTTAATTTATTTGTTTTACAAATTATTTATTTAAGACATGTTTACGGAAAAAAATGTGTTTCTAAATATTTGCACACCAAGAACGTGTTTAAAAATATAAATTTGGGAAAAAAGGCGTTTCAAACATCGAACTTTTACTAAATTATGAATGGTCAAAAATATTCTCGCATTTTTAGGGGAATTTAGTATCATTTGGAATAGTTAAACATATATATTTATGCAGTTTGCTATTCATTAAAATTCAACAATTTTTTTATCTTTTAAGATTTCATAAGCCGTTTTGAAACAGAATTTTACAATTGCCGTTCTTTGCAAATTGTGTTTTAAAGAGTTTGTCCAACACTTTTGGGGGGGGGGGGGGTGATGAAGCAATAGTATTTGTCTGATAGGACTTTAAACACAAAGTGTGACAAATAAAAATGCAAAATAAGTAAAATAAGTGAAAAAGAAAAAAAATAACCTGCATAAACGTATTCAAATATTGTGTAAACATTGTACTCACTGTTTTTTTTGATTCATGCAATAATAGAACATCTCAAGCCTACCCAATGCAACCACTAGGGGGAGTTGTTGGATAGACATTCCTAGTAAGTGGCAGCTTTGAGAGACCTTTAAAGCTGGCAAACTTGTTGTTAAACGTTGCTGCTACATAAACAAAATTGTGTTTTCCCGTATCTGATATTATTAGAAGTTGCCTGAGGTCATCAAAGGTCAACCAAACCCCAGATTTACACAATCAAAGCAATTTGGTGTCAATCTACATTGAGCTGGTGGCTAAAACTTTAACTTTTGATACCAATGTAATTTCATGTGGGTAATGTGGGGAGATTGGTTGACCTTTTGCCCTTAAATTTCAACAATATCTTCAAAACAAAAGCAGCATAAATGTATAAATTTGGTGATATTTGTTTGATTTTGTGACTGTTTGGCCTGTTTGAGACAAAAGCCGCCTTGGATTAGAGAAGCATGCAATGGGATACGGGTGACGACTGTTACCTCCTCTGATCTCGGAGGCATGTCCGTCAAAGCCTCCTGAGCTGCCTTCACTGCAGGAATCCACATGAAACAACGGGAGAAAATACAACATGTCAAAAACGGCACTTTCCTCATTCCAGGATGAACTTTTGAAAATATTAAAACTTGAGAGCCTGTGTGAAAACTGCATCCTAGCACAAAAAAACACTAAAAAATATTGAACAGTTTTGATCAAAAGAGGAAATTAGAGCTCTATAATAATGAACCTGCACTTGCTTTAGTCTGCAAAAGTTCCTGAAACTGAAATAGACGGGAAAGATGGCAAGCAGACTTTAACAATAATCAGACAAGTCTAGCAGGAGGCTCCCTACAACCGTATCTGAGCTCATCCCTGCAGCCTCAGACTGCTTGAAGGTGTTTGATGCAGGGTTCAGATCTCCTTCTTCCTTCCTCTGATCACTATTTTTTAAAGCTTTGGTCTGATAATGTGTCAGGCTGCAGAGAGAAGGGGATAAAAAGAGGTTTTAAGGGTTCTTCTCCAGATAAATTCATCCTGGCTTTGTCTTTCTTGAGAGTCTCAGGCCTTGTCCATGCGGGTTCCAGGAAAAACACATCTTAAAATGTTTTCATCAACAAGAAAACTTTTTATATCACTAGAATCAAGAATCAAGAATCAGTTTATTTATATAGCGCCAATTTACAACAGGTGTCGTCTCAAGGCACTTCACAGAAAATCAATTAAAATCAAGGATACATCAAAACAAATCAATTTGAAAAAGTTTCCAATTCTAAGGAACCCCAGAACATTGCATCGAGTCATTGACTTGCAGCATTCACTCCTCTGGAATCAGCAGACCAAAACAATGGCTTGTGTTGTCGTTGACTTTACA
Organism: Orestias chungarensis; assembly: GCA_032876305.1. Classification (NCBI taxonomy): domain Eukaryota; kingdom Metazoa; phylum Chordata; class Actinopteri; order Cyprinodontiformes; family Cyprinodontidae; genus Orestias; species Orestias chungarensis. The sequence continues at coordinate 273,315 of JAVLVB010000323.1, forward strand.
GCAATCCCTCATACTGAGCATGCATGTAGCAACAGTGGAGAGGAAAAACTCCCCTTTAACAGGAAGCATCTCAGCCCATGTTCTCATCCAAGAAGCTGTCTCAGCTAACAGAACGCCAACCCGGGTGTGGTTACTATGGAGAGAAAAACACTAAGAGAAAACAAAAGGTTAACAAGTTTGAAATAACGGTAACTAAGTAGATTGGACAAAGGAAGAAAGTAGGAGAGAGAGAAGTGGTCAGATTGTCCTCCAGCAGTCTATGCCTATAGCAGCATAACTATAAAAAACTTAAATAACTTAAGCCTATAGAGTGAGACATGAAGAAGGTAGAGGAAAGGAGAACCGTCTGTCAAGACTGAGTTCCTCCCCCAACCGGATTAGGCTGTCTTCTCTACCTCTTCCTAACTATAAACTTTATCAAACAGGAAGGTTTTAAGCCTAGATTTGAAATTAGACAGGGTTTCTGCCTCACGGACTAAAGCTGGAAGCTGGTTCCAAAGGAGAGGAGCCTGATAACTGAAAGATCTGCCTCCCTAACTAACAATTTCTTTTTTTAAATGATGCGGTGGAGATATTCTTTAATAAATGCCTCGCTACATGTAGACACGGCCATAATGTAAAACACAAACGAAGGTAAAGAGATACAACTCCAGAGAACATGGCGTCTTCTGTCTTTTAATTAATCTTTGCACAAATCCTGAAGTAAAAATGTGTTCCTAGCAGTTTAGCGTTGTTTCATTAGTGAATAACTTAATGTAAAATGAAGTTTTGCTACATTTTATGGCTTACTATAAAATTAAAAATGAGACCAAATCTTTTTTCCCAATAAAGATGAAGCTGGTTGAATCTCTCTGCTTTGGTTTTGTAGTTTCCACTCAGTTTAGTTGCTTTTGCTGATGCGTGCGTATCACAAACAACGGCCTCATGACATCAGGACATCCAACATAAACGAGTCTGACACTCATTGTTTTGTTCTTTGTTTTTTTTCTTTAAACAATTTTGGGACATTTTATATTGATTCTTTCACATTGCAGAGGAAAATTCTGAGTTTTATCCAAATCTATTTTTTAAAAAGAAATATGAATGAAAGGTTTAGCAGTTTTCAGACAGCATTGTTTCGGTCAGAACCTTCCTCAGTCTTGACTTTTCACCCTTTATGAATTACGACTGTTGATCTCACCGTTCTTCATCTGATATTCAATGGCTGCTTTGAGGTTGAACGCTTCGATCAGAGCAGATTCGTGGAGGACCAGAGTGTTTCCCACGCTGTGGACGTCGATGCCCTCTGTTTTCACCCCGACGTCCAGCTCTGAATCACAAACAAAACACACGTGTTAAAGAATGTTTTTGATTTTAATTAAAAATCCCCCTTTGGGATAAATAAAGTATTTTTGATTTGACTGATTTGATTTGAATCGACAATGTTTAGAAAGGACAGAAAGCAAAGTAAAGACGAATGCAAGCGTGTTTCCACCTGGATGCTCTCTCATTCCTCGGTCTATGATCTCTGTGATGTATTTGAGGGCCTGCGGGTAGTTCTTCATGCTGTAGTAGGTAAGGGCGAGGTTGTAGGACAGCGCTGACACAAAGAACAAACACGAGACAGGATGAGCAGGTTTTTAGGAGATTGATCATCATTGAACTTGTCTTCTAAAGACTAGCCAATCAGACCTTGTTAACATTTGAAAGTTTAAAAAAGTAAAGAAGTGAGAATATACATGAGCCCAGGGTGAAGAATAAAAAGTACTGTTGCCTTTACACTAAAGATTGGTTATGAGTGTGCTGGTCTGATCAACCTGGGACGTATCCCAACATCTGCATGGCTGTCATGAACTTCTTGCAGGCTTCCTCATATTTTCCGTCCTGGTAGAGCAAACAGCCCGTGTTGTAGACGTAGTCCGGGTCATCCTGAGGCAGCTGCTCCAACAGCAGCTTTCCATACGAGCAACCAGAGCGAGAGAGAGTCAGGAAAGAGAGTGACTCAATGTAGGTTGACTGAAGGTATAATATGAACACTCATCACCTTGGCAGACGAATAATCCTCCTCACAAAATTTGATACACGCCTGCAGCTTCACCATCTGTGTTGAAAACATGAGGAATCAAACACGGAATCAAATTGGTTGAAAAATATCTAAGACAAGCAGAAGTTAGAAAACAGAAACAAACGAGGAATCCGCAGCAATACAAATCGGATGGTTTTCAGGCTGATTGGTGCTGACTAGTGTTCAAAAATCTGATTCGATTTTTTCTGATGGAAGAAGACTCAAATATCAAAGAGGTGTTTATAATTAAGTTAAAAAAAGTGTAAGAAGTTATTTAATCATAAATCCAAAACGGAACACACATTTTGTTTTTGTTTACACAAAAAAATTAATTGTGTGGATGGTGATACTGTGGGCAGAAAATACCTCCAGAACCTGTCAGTCTTGCAACACATCATTAAATGATTCTGACTGAAGACAGAATCTATGTTTACATAAGCAAAAATCCTCAAAGTTCAAACACCAAATAAACCTGGAATAACGCTGCCAACTGACCCTTGAAATATGAATTGGCTTGAATTGCAGTACAAATTTATTTATGGGTTTTTTTAATCCTTATTTTAGTTTCTAAAGATGCAAACTCTAATCACTAATACTGTTTTAGCAGATCCTAACAGTGCTGATATATCACTAAAGTCCCATGATTACAATATTAAAAATAAATTCACCTGTAAGAGAAGTACTGATGAAACAGAGCATAAATACCTGACAAGAGGAAGTTTAGGAACTGTTCTCAAAGAACATTAGGAAATAAAAAAAATATACAGTAGATTTTCCATTTAACTGTGAAAAGTTTAAAAGATGAAAGTCTGAAAAATAAAAATAAATTATGCATGCTACAACTTTGTGTGTGTATCTTTTTTTTACCTCAGCCGAGTTAGTATTATTTTCTCTTGTTGCACGTAGTTGCATGTAGTATCATAAAGATTGGTCTCTGCAGGAAGACTCAATGATAATATTAAACTGTATATGCTCTTCTTTTCTGTTGTTTAAATTACAACTCTAAAAACTAGGCTGATCAGGTCAAAGTTGGTGTCAGCCGATTAGAGCTTGATGATAATAAAACATCGGAAATGGGTCATGCGTTAAACCTTGGTTTGGCTGATGGGGTTTTCCAGCACAAAAGACGCCTTGGTGGCTTCATCGTAGGCGGCAGCTTTATAGAGGGACTGCGCGTAGTACAGCTTGTACTCCTCCACCTCTGGGTGCAGCTGGGTGAGCTGTTCGTAGCACTCTGCAGCGCTGCCGAAGTCCTGGATGTGATAAAAGCAGAAACCCAGCAGCGACAGCGCCGCCCTGGACTATGACAAACACAGAAACACGGATTACTACGATCATCAGAGGATATGACTCTAAGTAATAAAGAGCAGGTTAGTTTAAGTCATATCTGCATGTACGTAAATTTGTCCTGCATGAAACAAAACAATATAGACTAAATAATTAAGGACGGATACACTAAATAATAATAAAAAACATACACATTTAAAACAGGACACAGGTTGCAACAAACTGTAGGATGAAAGCAAAAACAACAATTCTGACAGCATTTGGAGTTATTAAACTTTGTTACTCTTAGTCTATTTGGACAACTAATCACAATCACTATTATGAGAGAAATTTAATTAGGGTAATGTACACTCCTAATTTATAAATTTATAAATGTGTAATAATACATAATTTGTCAGTGATGTTTTGCAACTTTGTTTGCTTAATTCAAATCTGGACTGACAAGAGGAACTCTAATCTAGGAGGATCCACCTGGGTTTGTAGCTCTTTTGCTTCACATGATTTGCTGAATGTTATTTTGGCAGCTAAGACACACCTGAGCCACTTACCTTGCTGTGTTTCTGAAGCTGGCCGTTTAAAATGTTAATCGCCTCCACATATTGTCCGTCTTTAATCTAAAACATACAAAACTTTGTTATGTAAGATCTGTGAGGATATTTTAACAACACTTGATTAACTTACTGAAAGAAAAACACTTGGTTTGATAAGAAACAAGTCAAGTCAGAATCACTATCTAATGTGCATCAAGCTTCTGCAGTGGAACATTACAATTTGTGTGCCGAATTGCATAGATGATGGTAAAGATACTAAAACGTGAAAATAAGTTGTTTCCCTTTTTAATAACTGACCTATACAACATTTGATAAAAATTTAACTGGGGTCTGGTCTTGCTGCATCGCTGCTAACGCAGCCGTTGAGCTGAAAAACGAAAGAAATCTAAACAGGGAAACCCTCACCAGTGTGTAGATGGTCGCCGTGTATTCTCCATCTTTAATGGCTGCCATGGCTCCCAAGAATCAGCTTCTAAAAACTCAAAATGCTGGTTTTCATCTGTGCTGTAGCTGGGAACCATAGCATTTATGCTAGCTTCTCTTCAGCAGACGCGGCCGCATAGGAGTGGTTACCTAGCAACGTGGTTTACCGGAAAGAGGAGAGCTGACGGGCGTCTTCTTCAACCAATCAGGTGAGATAACTGCTGGGCCAAGATAAGAGTTCATGTCATTTAAACACAACACAAAACAGTGTTGTGTTTAAATGACATGAACTCCGTTTTATCTTCTAAAGTATATGCAAAACCATAAATGAATTTAAATGCTCAATTCTATCCGCGAATTTGAGGGGGGGGGGCTAACACAGCTATAGAAAGTAATTCGTTTCCAGTCAGGTTGTATATCAACAGTTTCCATTTTATTTGTCCCTGCTGTTGTTCTGCCTTATTCAAATATGGTTTAAATACATAAAAATGTCAAGTTTACAGTACATTTAACTTAACAAATGTGATTTGTTATCGAAGTTTCTTTAGGCTGATGCTGGTGGGCAGGGATAATTGCTGTAGGTGTTAATGCAGATATGAAAATTCTTCTAAAGACACTTTGTTGTTTCGTCTAAGTCTAATGAGAAGGAATCTAAGCTTTTTTCATGCTGTTCTTTACTTTATGAATAACCCTTCTGTGCATACCAATCAGAATACGGAGCGTCTAGCTTGTCAGCTGGTGAAGAGATGGTTCCTCTTTCTCTCTCTGTCCTCTTTGCTTCTGCTCTGGATCCACAGTGCCTCCCTTTTAACTCTTAGGATTTGTGCTTACAGTTGAGGTATTATTTCAGCTGGTGTTGATGGTAATCAGCTGCTCCAGCTGTAAACCAGCTTGTTACGCATTTTAACAAAAGTCCAAAAGTAAGAACAAATCAGCAAAACCTTTTCCTGCTGCACAGCATCCAAAACTAAAGATTATATTTCTCCCAAAAAAGTTACATTTCTGCCAAAAATTGAGAATGTAAGGATTTTAAAATATAAAGAATACAACTGAAGTAAATGAGCAACCCCAACATGCTGCTACCTTGAGAGCCACAGTTTTTTTTTTGTTCCATTGCTGTCCGCTTATTATAAGTGCTTCTCTTAGTATCTGCAGTATCTTCACTGTGTTTGGTTCTGTGTGAAATGGTAATTTTCCATCGTTTGGTCTTCGCCTTATTTTCTCAAACATAAGACAAAAACAGACTGGAAAGCTCCATAAATATGATCTCATGATTCAATCATGTACGATTTGACTTCATTCAAAGGTTTATAGAATAGAAGAACACACACGCAAATATAAAACAAACCAAGGGGATGGAGGTTTGCCTTCGACCCAAACCGCACTGCTGACCACCGGGCCTCCATAATGATGGGGGAGCAGGAACATGCCGTGTGAGAGTGCTTGAAAGGGAAAATTTATATTTTGGTGTGTGTGTGTAGGTTTGCATGTCCATGGATGCTTGCAAGCTGTGCGTGTGTGTGTGTATTTCTTTTTCCAGCTCTTTCTGCACCTCCTGCCTGCCTACCATCGACTTCTGTTGCAACGAGAAGGAAGCCTGACCGTAGAGGAGCTTCAGAACAAAAGGTATTGATCAACGAATTTTATGTTTCATAGATGGCTAACTGAGAGGAACCATCAAGTGGAGGAGAGTTATTTTATTCTTGCTTTTTTTAATTAACATCAAAATAAAGAAGGATAGTTATTGCTTAATATTAAAGAGTATTTTGGGTGCTGACATTCTTGCTGCAAGAAAGTTTTGAGAACTTAACCTTAAATGATTTAATTCTTCTTTAAGCCTTTTTTTTCTTGAAGGTTGAGCTGATTTCAATCAAAGCTGCATCAAAAAACAAATTTTGGACACTGAATATTTCTGGGAACGTCTGTAATCTGGGATTCATGGTACCCATGAAAAACTTGGGTTTAATTCAGTGTTTACACTCTGAGCAGCACTGAACCTGTTCAACATTTTGTCATGTTACAACTAAGAGCTTTTCATATATTCTATTGGGATTTAAAGTGACAAACCAACACAAAGTATTGCTAAATTATGGGTTTTCCACATGCAGAGCATTGGAGGAGCAGATCTGACTCTCCTGCTGTTGTGTTTAGACTGCTGATCCACTTCAATGCCAGTCTGCTTTTGTGTTGTCGGCATGGGTGGAGGCTGGGTGCTCGCCTGGATCAGTTCGGGAAGCTTTAGGTGGAGTGCGTCTGTCCTCTTGCCAACCTTTTGTCCAGACTCTCTTCAGCTCAGCTCTTCAGACACTGGTCCGTGACTTTTCAAAACGTTGTCCAGTTTTTCCTAATAATTTTAAAGCAATGCAAATGTAACATCACAATAGGAAGCTTTATGAGTTTTTAGAGGGGGTGTCAAATGTGTGTGCCGTTCATACTCATATAAATGTGGCTACCAACAGACTTCTGTGTGAACAGCTAAGACCCAAAAGTCATCCGGACGCAAATAAGAACCTAGCCTTCACCTGTGCCTGGATTCATTTGGTGGTTCTTACATGGAGGGACTTCCCAAGGCATAAACAGCAGACCTGGTTCCAGGAGGTTCACCCGACGTAGCCTTAAAAACAACAGGTTTTCATTGTGCATGGTCATACAGACTATTAAATGCGAAGCCGACAGACTTCTGCGTGAAGAGTTTATAAACCCAAAGCGTCTTGCATGCACTGAAGAAGAGCAGCTCAATATTTACGTCACGTTCGCCTGCGGTGTGAACTTGGTCTTAGAGACACAGACAACTAATGCATAGGTGGTAGCAACACAGTCTCATAGTTGCAGGAAAGCTTTGAGCACCTTGAAAAAACTGGTTACAGAGTCAAAGAGAAGTCCGAGAAGATTATAGCGGAAAAAATGCCCTGTGGATTAAAAAAACAGACCTGCTGAGAAGAGCAGAATATCTGACAATAATTGGTCCAAGAAGTGTTAAAGCTTGGGAAGCTGATCACTACGAGGTATTTTGTATTTATTGTATGAGAAACACCTGAGGCAGAGCAGGGAGAAACTGTTGTACAGGATTATTATTAGAGATAGACTGGGAATAAATATTTAAACGCAAAAGCAAAAGCTTAAAACCAAAGGGTCACAACTTTAATGTCTTTTTCTTGTGATTCTTTTTCTTCCTTTTGCTGTTTTTGTGACTATTGTTGTTCTGGTTTCCAGGGATATACTTTGGAAAAAGCTTACAGGAGCTAGGACCTCGATTTTATAGGACGTTTTTAAATAAATGTGTGTTATTTAGTTTATTTAATGCACATATTAGTTGAGTTGTATTAATATTTTGTTTTCTCATGATAAGCAAACAACAAACATTTGCATTAGTAAGATCTTTTTTCTTGTTTTTTGGATGAGACAACAAAAGCTTCTCTGGCACACGGATCCACATCCTTGTAAATTCAGCCCTGCTAGTTTCCTATAGTTTTTTTCTCCTCTCTGTGTCTCTTTATTATTGTCATTTTTGTCTGAAACAGGCACTTGTGGCGAAAAGTTACATTACTTTTCAACGTCCATTTTTAAGGAGAAAATCTTTTACTTCCTTGCCCTAATACAGTTTACCAAAGGTCCCAAGACTGATAAATTCAACTTAATGGGAAAGGAAACAAAGTAGCCTATCTGACGCTGAAGTGTTAGAAAGTGGGGAAATATTTTACTTTTAGGATTTTTTTTTCATCCTGAAAATTATTATTATTAAAGGATGTTTTCAGCTTTGTTTCCAGCATGGTACATTTTCAACGGATTTAATGTAATATTCAATCCTTAGAAATGTGTTTAACTTTGGCCCTTTCTGTGCCTTCGCTGTTCACCACTGAAAAACATGAGCTTTATTTAACATGCCACTCTGTGGAGTCTGCTGCTGCTCCTGTTTATTATTGTTGGCAGAAACAAGATACATACTGAGATGAAGGTAAAGTTTTTCCTCAACATGCCTCTGCAGCTTCTTTCTGAAATTTCCAATCAGTTGGGGTTTATGCGTCAGCTCTCTGACTGGAGTTTCATAATGTGAGCTGACTCCAGAGGCTGAGGGTTTTTCAGCCTTGGGGCTTCTGCCTCCTTTCTAACCTCTGAAAACCTCTGAAGTGTATAAAACAAGGAATTGAATTTCTTTTCTTTGGATTTGTAGCCACACAGGCTCCTTCAAGCAGAGGAAACCCCTGTAGACACCTGATTGAAGCTGTTTGGGACAAAATTCAGCTTTTTAGAACTTGCCTAAATTAAAAAGAGTGAGAAATGCAGTGTTGTGTGCAGCTATGGATGGATGATGTTGATGCAAATGGAAACATCTAGAGTTTTCACAGTTAATCTGCCGCTCCGTCTTCATTAAAATGTTTCTTCCAATTACTGCTGGAATTAACCAGCAGAGCGAAGAAGTTCATACAGAAATAAAACGTGTCTGCATTCCTCAGATCGACTTTTGGTAGCTCAGATTGATGAGACAGGTTTATGGTATACTTAATTCTACTTTTAGTAACATTTTTATTTCTTGCAGATCTAATGAAAGGTTTACAGAAAAGCCTGAGAAATAAGAAAAGGAAAGTAAGAAATAAAAAAAAATGCAAGAATCAAATGAATGCTTTGCTGTGTTGACAATAACCATATAGAAATTGGCATGGTGGTGATAGTATGATGCTCTGGGATAGTTGTGCTGCCAAGGTCACACAAATTGAATTAAATATTAATGAGATTTATCTCCAAAATCTTACCAAGAAAGGTGAGATTCAGACACAACTTGCTGTTCCAGCAGCACAAAACACCCCAATTACACTTTAAACTGGGTTTGGAATGGATGAAACAGGCTAATGTTCACCTCTGACCTGAGGTCTGTCAAAAAGGTGTGAATACTATTCTTAAAGCAAGATCAGTACTAAAAACATAAACAACTTCAAACTATTACACCATACAGTTTTTAAAGAGCGATCAAGACGACAGAAACCCAGGATGACATCTTGTCTCCCTCTTCAGATAGTGGCTTCACGATGACCTTTAAACTCAGTGTGGTGCTGCTGCTGATGCTGGCTGTGGGGGTGCTGGTGACGGCCCAGAGGCGACGCCCAGCATCCAAGGCCAGCGACGAATGGAACTACAGGGATGGAGGTGAGAACCTTCAGCTTACAATTGAACCAAAGGCACCGGTCTGATCAGAAAAGATTCTAATGTATTCATACAGGCTCAAGTTTATACTTAATTTGTCTTAAACCTTTGAGAAAGTTGCCCTGAATAATTTCGGATGGTTATGTTTAAGGTTATGAGGACTCTGAGATCTGAATCTAAGATTCCAGTTAATCTATACCTGACAGATTTAAATGTATTTTACCGAATATTCAATGGTCGTCACACTTCCGCTAATCTGCTAAGGCGCTAATAGCAAAGCTACTCGTTTTTAACTGTGTTAGCATTTACTTTTACTTCCAATGTCAGAGCTTGCAGCTGGGAATAACGTTGTACTGCCCGTGTTGTACTGCAAAAATGTACTTGTTGATTCAGGTGGGGAAAAAAAACCCCAGACAATAAGAGGAATCAAATATTAAACTCAGATGTTTTTAATAAAAAAAAGTTAAAAAAAAGTATCAAAGCAGCACAATGACTGTTCAGTCGAGGTAAATGTCTCCCAGAAACAAGTTGCCCTTTCAGGAAAAGTAAGAGAGGCCAAGATCAGTGGTTGCAGTCGATTGATGTTGTCTCCAAAACTACGCCCACATAAGGACTTCACCTACCAGGGCAGATTTAGCTTTGTTCCCTCTCTTGGAAAACAGACAAAACTACACAAAATTGTACTTCTGCAAAGTAATTCTGATGAGAATTAAATATGGATTAGGTATTTGTTGTTTTTCCTTTTGTTGTTCCAATCGCAGCTTAGAATCGTTGATGCAAGCAGCGGCCATATTTGATCCCAAAGTCCCAAACTATCTGAATGGGAAATCCAACTTCGCTGGGTTTTCCAGTTGATTTGTTTTAAATTCGGAAGTAAGAATTTCTGATTTCTGTCTACAAATGAAGCTGTAAAGCGTTAATTTACTTGCCTGTAAAATTTAATCTGAATAAGATTTGATATCTCTGTTGAACTTTTGGTTATGGACTGCTTACAATTCTTTAAGTAGTTATTTAGTTATGTTCATGCTCTTATTTGGAAGTGGGTAGACAAGAGTGTTAATGGAGCAGTTCTGCTTGCTCTCATTATGTTTTTCTTTAAGAAACTTTATTGAGCAAAGGCCAAGTTAACAGCTTCGGTATACAGAAGATTAAAAGACTCATATAAACAAAGTTGCAATTAAACAAATACATGCAAATATTGCTATATATGAACGGTTTCTCCTTATGACACATACTGTGTATCAATAGGGTCAAATATATTATATTTATTACTTTAGCATTTGCTTTGTCTAAATATGTTTGTGTCTGCTTTAATGTAAGTGGAACTTTATACTCCTTCGTTTTGAGTCCACCACTGCAAACATTGATTTACAGAACCTAAAAGAGCAATTCATTATATGTAAACTGATTTATATCACAATTAGTTTACAATTGCTGTGACAATAATCATGTTTTTTTAATTATCTGTTCCAGCTGAGCGGGTCAGCATGCGAGGTGTGGCCAACCTGACTCAGGTGTTGGACGACTGGAGGTTCGACATCCTGAACCAGATGAAAGGTCTCCTGCAGAACGACCACCAGTCTCTGCTGCCGGACTACAGCAGGTAAGAGTCAAAGGAATATTTATTCACCATGTGTTTTTATTCACCTTTTCGGTTCCAGCTCCCCAACAGATGGAAACCTGTCCCCCAGACAATCAGAGCCCCCAACACATATTCACATTACATCAGATCTGTCAACATTTTCACTAATAAATAACATATCCTAGTCACACCATGTGATCACTTGTGTTTTTCCATTTTGAGAAAGGTTTAAAATAGTTTTCATTTCCTCTTTTTTTTTAATAAATTACTTTGTTTTTTATTTACAGGCTTGGATTGATTTTATTTAAAGACAAAATATCCATTGTAAGTTAACTGTAACCATTTGTTTCCAGCAAATTTGTCAAGGGACAGATAAAACAATCAAAAAGCAAATCTGCAAAGCAAATTTCAGCATTTCAATCTTACAGTGACTTCCAGGCCGGGTCACTAAACGATTTTCAGAAGTGATCTGAGGTGTATGGAAGGCCAAAAATGACCAAATAATAATTTTATTTATTCATTTTTGGTGCTTTGTTTTCCCAAAAAGTGACGACAGAAAGTATTTGTAAGATTTGGTTTCATTTTAATCATTGCCTAGCTCTGAGATGATCAGTAAACTATGCTTTTAAAACAAGATGGTTGGTTCTGGGAGGGTTGATATTGCTCCAAAATACAGAAGTCAAAGATTTTGGTAAAAAAAAAAAAGATTTTCTAAAAATTAAAAACTAACTAGAAAATTTGATTATTAAAAAAAAAAGATTAATCTCCTACCTCTATCATGAAATAAATAATTTTTAGTTACTATGTGAGGTCTAATTTAATGCAATATACTTTTTAAAGGATGAAAATCTGAAATTAAACATAATTTTTATTACATAAATGTATTTATGATATATAGTTAGGGGCTCAGTCAGTAGAGTAGTCATCTTGCAATCAACAGGTTGCATGTCCAGCTCCAGCTGCCCCCTGTCACATGTCAATGTGCCTCTGAGCAAGGCATTTACCATCCAATGCCTACTGATAAGTGCACAAACCTTTCACATTTGAGTGTTTGAATAGGTGAAAGTCCCTTTACCATTTCATAATACATAAAATATTTATCTTAAGATAAAAACAGTGAAATAAGGATATTTTAAGCAATATCTCGCAAACTTAGTTTGGGCATCATAAGCTGAACAGTTCAGGAACCCCTGGTTTACTTAAACACATTAGAGAAATATATTTAAACTTAGGAAATAAGAAAGTGGGAGCGTTTTTCCACGGTATTCCTTCTTGAGAGTATTTTCAAAGTGCAGACCCGAGATCCAGACACTGAGAGTCACCACAGGAATTTTGTTTTTCCTGTGGTTGAAAGTGAAGTCTTTGTTAGACAGATGTCGTCATTTAGAGCTGCAAATCAAAGTAAAATTTAAACACCAAAAAACAAGCGAGCAGGAATTTTCCACGAGGTGGCCGAATGTTTAAAAACCAGAGGACACATTTAGACTTTTGAATAGAGTCCATTTCCTTTTCTTCTCCCACGCTAATAATAATGGAAACCAAAGTAAGGGAATAAAAATATCATCCTGTATTATTATAAGGAAATTTTTTTTCAGTGGTTGGCTTTTTGAGGGAGCATATCCTAGCATTCAGGGGTCCATTAGGGGAAAACACATCCAGGAGGTCCTTACAGATGCACATTTAATGGAAATGTAGCGTGACACACCAGCCTAACATGCTCAGCAAAGAAAAGCCATATTAGCATTAGGAACCAGAAAGTTCTTCCTTGGAGGCATCAGTTCCAAATAAAATAGCCGTAAAAAAATCTCAAATCTATAGGAAACACAGTTTAAAAAAATCAAATTTACAAACATGATGTCTTTCTGTTAGTAATTGCCTCAGCATGTGCTATTTTGTTGTGTAATTCTACGATTGGAGTTTTGATTTCAGGTAGAGAATCGGCTTGATGATAGTTTTATACAATTGTGACACACTGACAATCTTTTTTATCTATGCTTAGCTTTAGCCATCATTTATCGGGGAGTGAAGATTAATTACTATTAATCATTAAGCATGTATTAAAACTTTAAATGAGACATGAATATATTTACCGCCATTAAATGTTTGTGTTTCATTTTCAAAAATAGATGCATTAATATCATATGAGTACATTATGAATAAATTTAAACAGTCAGTTTCACCCATTGTGGGCGGGATTAGAGATGCTCTGATGTCTGATTGGCTGCTTCAAACAGGATGTTAAGATAACTTTACGTTTTGTATGATGTATTACAAGGGGAATAAAAGGAAAGATAGATGATTATTATTATTTTAGATTATATAACAACAACCTTTGCATCAGAATTGCGATGAAATTTGTAATCTGACCACTAGATGCAGCTTATTTAACATTCCAAATCCTAGTATCACTTTAATTTATCATACTGATTGATTCCTCCTGTTGTCTATTGCTCTTATTTATCTTTTCTGGTTTGTGTTTTAGGATCAGCCCGCTGTCTGAGGCCTTGGATGACCTCTACAAGGAGTTCAACGCCCTCAAGGAGCGCCTGGGAGACCTTACAGAGAAGTTCACCGCCATTGAAAGTTTCATCGACGAAGTCAAGGCCAGTCGTGCCAACAACACCGGGTCGGGTCCTTCTCCAGGTCCAGCTTCCGGTCCAATCCAAAGACAGGGTGGTAGGAGGGTGATCAGGAAGAAAACCACCACTTCAGCCTAATTTGCTCGGATTTTTCCTTCCTTTCAGCTTTAGCCCGTTACTCTCATTCCCGAGGCATTAAATACTGTAAAAGCTCCTACAGAACTACCTCCGCCATTGTCCCACTTTCCAGCCACAGGGATACTTGTTAAATTGGCCACTAGGCTACATAAAGCTGAGCTAGTTCCTTAAAGTAGACATATTATCAAACCACTGAATAGAAGGTACTCCTAGTCACATCTTTACTAGAACCCAAACTAATGTAGGATGCCAAACCATGAATGCTTTCTTAGATAAATGTTTCTCTCACTTTTTCCAGTTTTTTAAGGAATAGAGTAAAATAGAAAGTCCTTTAGCGTCACAAAATAATGCAAAGTAAAAGAATAAAATGTAAAAAAACAACAACATAAAAACAGAACAAAGATCAAAGTAATGTACAGTAACAGCTAAAGGTCATCATAAATACTATGCAGTTATATAGAAGATAGCATATTCTGGTCTAAAAGGACATGCAAGTGGGTATATCATTTTACATATTACAGAAATGGTTATTGGTAACAATAGCAGAGATCTCTGGACTCCACCGGAAATGTTTTGTAAAATGTGTGCAAAACTCTGCAAACACCAGCATGTTTATAAACACTTACTTACTTAGTTGGGAGCAATGATGGATATACAGTCTTGCAGCTTGTGGGAGGAAGGAGCTTTGCTGTCGCTCCCTTGTGGTTCGAGGATGCAGCAATCTGTTGGCTTTGTGCATAGAAATGGGCGCGTTTGCTCGTCTGTTGTTAGGACTGTGTCTGGGCAGTTTGACAATCAACTGTCTAAAAACAGGAAGTAGCACAACACATAAGATATCTTGTGATAACTAAGAGTTTATCAGCAAAAGCAACATAGAGAGGATGAAAAAGTGTTAAAAATCTAAATGTTGTAAGTGATTGCCCTGCATAGGTTTTCATGCAGAAGCTTTCTTATCATGAAAACTTTGTTTAATATCTTTAACTCCATATAATAATGCTTGTAGCTCACTTTTAGTCCTGCTGTTGCAGCAATCTCCAAGTTCAAAGCCCCAAATTAACCAAATAAGCTGCAGCAGTTTTCCTTTCTATTTTGTTACCCAACATGGGTGTCCCCTATAAGCTAATGCTAGTTGACGCCTACCTAAAAGTAGAATGTAAACATGCTTCCACAGCAGGATTATGGAGAGCTATTTGTGCTCTCAGTAAAGCCAAACATTCATTATTTAGATAGAAAAATCTTACACAGCCTTTTAAATGTCTACTATAGGATCTTGTTATCTTTAACGAAAAAATAAAAAACATAAAATAAAAAACAGGATGTTGGATACCTCCGTCTATAGGAAAGCTCTTCATCTCTTTTAGACACAGGGATTAAGAGGTAGTGTGTATGGTCCAAAAGCCGTCGGTTCTGGGCTGGAGCCAGATGCCCTGACGGTATGCGATGCCTTGGGAATGATTACAAAATACGAATTTATCCTTTTTGAATGTTTTTCCCCTCTATTTCCCAGAAGCCTGCTCCGTCTCATTTATTATTCAGAACAGCAGAAATTAAACTGGAGGATCACCCAGGAAGCCCAATTAGCAGTAAGCTTTTAAAAACCTGCCAGCTCCGCTTTTGTTACAGTGTTCATTCCTATAAAGGCTTTTTTTTATTATTAATGTGGCTAGACAACACAAAAACTACAAGTGGTGCATGTTCCAAAGTTTCTTAGGAAACAACCACTTTAAAAGGTAAACGCATCACATGCCTAGCTGCAGTGAGGTGTTTTTTAATTTCATTGTATGTTAAAAAGAAGAAATAAAGGATTTCTTTGTTTAATATAACATGAAAGTGAATGAAAAGCAGCCAGATGAGGGAAAAATCATAAATGGTGATGCTTAACGTTACAAATAAAGTAAGATGAACACTCTTAAATGATGAAAAAAAAAACTCTTTCAGATTTCCAGGCTTCTTAAATGTTCATTGCTTTACAACCAAATAAATGTGTTTGTTGCATACAGTCTTAAGTTCATTTGCTTCTTGATAAAGGTTGATTCAATCTAAAAAGTGAAGACCTGCAGTGGACTAATGATCTTTACAGAACCCAGCCCAGAGGAAAACTTTATCCTGCTTGCTGAGACGTTGAAGGAATAACGAATCGGTTCGTGCAAGGTGTCCAGCTGTCGCAAGAAGGTGTCACATTTTAGAGAGTTGATCAAAACAGGGTCAGGGTTTGTGATGTAAAAACATGCAAAGGGTTTAAAGTGGGAAAGCAAAATGTATGACATGCTTTTGTTTGTAACGTTTTACAATAAAACAAATAGAAACAGTTCCTGGGGCTGTGACCCAATGCGCATCAACAAAGCAGGAAAGCATGGATAATCCAGAGATGTCACATTTTATCCAAATTTTACGTCATCAGGTGAAACGTGCGACATAATTGTGCAGCATAATAATAATAATAATAATGTATACTTTATTGATCCCGTAGGAAATTGTTTTTGGTGTACACCACACCGAGGCAGCCATTTTGCAGGCGCCAGGTAGGCAGTAGCGCAAAGGGTGTTGCCTAAGGACCCACACTGGATGCTGTGGTGAATTTTTGCCCTGGGCTGGATTCAAACCCATGACCTTTGTATTGGAGGTTTGGTGACATTCCAATGGAGCTATCCAGAAGACAACAGACGTGGTCGAGTTTAGCTTTCTGTTTTCTTAGCTTCCTTCATCTTGTTCTGACGTAACCATTAGGCTGCTGTGTGTTCTTCTTCTGCGCATGCAGGTTACTTCAAACTTGTAGACCTTTCACACAGAACACTGACAGTGGTCGCATTTAATTAGTGGTATGAACAACCATGCAAAAGAAAAAACAGGAAAATGTCTGACCTGAGTGAACGAAGCCTACATAAAGATATTAAGATGGTTTTAAACGTATTACTCTTTGCTTAATGTCGGAATGACAAGTGATAGAAGTTTGAGATTCTGGCCAATACATGGATACACACGTGTGGATTAACTTCAAGACCACAGCTTCAAACAAGGGTGTCCTTGTGTGACGATCATGAGGAAAATCAAATGAATGCAGGCATAAAAACCCACATTAGGTTCTGTGGAGGGTTTTGATGTTTGTGACAAGTCCAACCTACCAAGAACTCCAGAAAATGAAATCCCTCATTCTTAATTTTCACAGTGTAATCGCTTCGTTGATGAACTGATTCCACGACTCCCACGATAGTTTCAAAGAAGAGCTTCAATAAAAGGTTATATTTTGGTGTTGAGCTCTCTGCTGCAATCTGCTCTGAAAAAAACGCTTTTATTTTATTCAGCTGTAATTTAAGCCCATCCTCCAACAAAGAGCAGCATCTATGTTTTGCCCATTTAGACTTGTTTGATGTTATCAAGAGTTCTCAAAATAAAACAATCTCCTAAAATATCACCTGTAAAATCGTTCTAGAGTCTTCTTCTGCAAAAAAAAGTAAATAATTCTTTCCCAAGCCAAAAAAATCATTTAAGTGTTTGTTTACAAAGCTAAAGTTGGCTACCGTTTGCAGCTTCTGGTTAAGGTAAATGGCTAAAGGGCAACTCCACAATACTTTAATCTGCTGCAAACCACAAAACTCAAACACTGCAAACTAGATCATTTTGCACTAGTAGCCGGAGTTTTATATTTTTTCACAATTAAGCCTCAGGCTATGATGGGATAGGCCGATGAAAAGTTGTGTAAATTTTAAAGTGGAAGACAAACAAAACCTGAAAAGTCAAATGCATTTCGCCCTTTTTACTCTGGGCCGCAAGTTCTACCTGCATGGTTTAGCTTTAAAATCTAAAAGAAATCAATTATCTATGACCGCCTTTCTTTATACTAGAAGAAAACAATGTCTAACTTGTTTTGTTTATTATTTATTATCTTCCACTTTTCCAAGGTTCAGGACCTGGGGACCAAACCAGGCCCAACATAACTATTTATGTTGAGTATACATTAACTTTTTTAATAATATTGAATTTTAAAGCAACACTAAAGAACTTTAAGTGTTGGTTGATTTTGGTGGCCAGTGGACAAAAGCGGCAGTGTTTTGCCTGAAGGAAGACTGCATTTCCCATGAGGATCAGCGCATAGCGTCGTAAAATCCTGATCTCCCAGTCGCCTGCAGTTGGATTGAAGTACATTTCTGTTTCCAGTGGCTGTGTGAAGGATGAATAGCGATGAGGTAATGAATGTAATTGTGGTGAAACAATGTCATATGATGATGTTGAAAATAAGAAAGTAGTAGTCAGTGAGTAGTCAGTAATCTGATTAAAGTTACTTTTAAAAAGTAACTATGCCATCACTGCTAATGAGTGACGGTGGAGACAGCCAATCACACAAGAGATCCAAACAACAGAGAGCAAATCAAGTGCTGGTGGGCGGTTTAACTCAGAGAAGCGGGCTTCAGCTTGGCCGTTGTTTCCCGCATGGTCCTAGTATTGACAATTTTACTCTTTTTGGACAGTAAAAAGTGGAGGGAACCAAATCGGACATTTGAAAAAGTGCAGGGGACATGTCCCCTGTGTCCCCCCCAAAAATTACGTCCGTGGTTGCACTTATAAAGTGCAACCACGGACTGAGGAAGTATTTGATTAGTTCGATAAGAAGTTTCAGGAAAGTACTTGTAAAGTGTTCAAAAGTCTGATAAAATCCACAAAGTGCTTGGAATGTCCCAATAAAGCTAGTAAGTTTGGAAAGCGTCTGGAAAATTCTACCAAATTTCCAGAAAACACCTACAGTAGGTAGCTCTGGAGAATGAAAAGTAAATTCCAAGAAAGATTTAAAAACTGCTTTGGATTTTCCTTAAACATTACATGTTTATAAAACATTTTAGGCAAATTCATGATAGAGCTTAAGTCTCATGAAACTATTGATGGCAAATTCTCAAAAGTACCTAAAATGTTCCAGAAAAATTCTGGTGAATTCCTTTAAAGTTCCTAGTAATTTTTAAAATGTCACATAAAAGTTTCATGACCTAGATGTTTCACACCAGTGGCGTGTTTACTTTAGTAACAACGGACGGTGCCATCTGTGGATGGATGTTAAAGTTGTTGAGCAATGGGAAAAGGATAGCAAGAAAGCTAAACTCTGAACTGCTTGCTTTAGACATTGTTTATATCCAGATTTACCACGTCTGGCTTCTTCGGCTGACCAATTATGACGCATGTGTCACTTTGATGACGTAACGTTCATACAAAATGTGATATCACCGTTCTGACTAAAGATGCTTTGAAAATTATCAGAAATGAATCCGAATTAGTACCACATATTGAATTGACAGCAATTAGAAATGTTTGGTTGTGGGTCATGTGATCGTAGTCAAAGAAATTTCCACCTTTGAAAAAATATGAGTTTATTGTTTCTGGTTTAGAAGAAATGCTCAGGTTTATTAAAGATATATTTTCGGTCAAATTGATTGACATGTTGGGGTAAAAGAAAAAAGTTTAGCTAATTATTAAACAACAGAGTGCAGCCTTATACCTAAATATGCTTACTAACATAATTTCTGTCCCCATTTTAATTGAGTTTTGAGCTCTGAGTGATCGTTTGGCCGTTTGAAGTAACAGAGCTGCTGTCACGTCAAATAATTAGCACTCATAAATTGGATTTATGCCATCATCCAGGGTTTAATCAGGACTCGGTTACATTATATTTTCCCAAATGCTGACAGGGTGGTAAAAAGTACACGCTTGTGACATACGAGCAGAAATTAAATTAAAATCTGACACCTAATAGACCATATTTTGCTGAGCTCCATTTGCTGTACAGGAGACGTTAACGATGAAGGGCCGCTTGCTGGACAGAAATCTGCTTCAGTTTCCTCGTTCTTTTGTTTATGGCTAGTTTAGCTTCTGGTTTCTCGAACCTCCAGCCTGGATTATGCAGCTGCATAGATATTTATGTTCTCTGGAAACAGGCGTGCATATATATTTACAGTGCAGATTCTTGCTTGCAAAGCTTAAATGGGATTTGGTGCGCTGGTATGGCCTGAAAAAGGATATAGTTTCTATCTGAAATGTATTTTATGTAATATCTCTGGTTTAAAGGCGTTTATGGTTCATTTTTATCATAAAGGCTTATCATGGGAGAACATGCTCTAATTAACAACTGTTTTTAAATAGAATATTACTTTAAAAAAAAAGTAAAAACAGAGTTACGCCCTAACCAAGTGAACCAGAATATTTTTTCCCTTACAGCATTGTAAACCTTCTGAACGATCAAGCAATCAGTTTTCTATATCTATTGTTCTTTTTCTGGATTTATACTGTACATATAATGGGGGTTAGATTTACCAGGGTTAGGGTTACCCAGATTTACCACATCTGGCTTCTTCTGCTGCACAATTAATGACACAGGTCTCATGTTGATGACAGGATAAAACGTGACATGACCGTTCTGACTATCAGATGTATTTCTAATTTACTACCACATTTCGAAATTCCATAATTTAAATCGTTTAGTAGGTAAAAAATTCAGATATGAGTCGCATATTGGCAAAAGAAAATTGGATTTGGGTCGCCTTTTCTTCCAGGAATGCTTTATTGAATCAAAGGAGAATCAAAGATCACCAAGAGAAGGAGGGAGTTCAATCGGTATTTAAATACATCATATAGGGCAAGGAAAGAATCCCCTACTCCAACGTTTCTCCTTGGCTTTCTGACCAGACAGATCCTTCAAACAAATGAGCTGGATTAGCACCAATTTATGGTGTAATCCAGGACACGGGAGTGGGGAATACTCGTGACAGTCAAACAGTTTAAAAGCAACAATCTTAAATCAGAGGCCTAAATGATCTGTTGTAAACTGACTGCTGTAGGAAAGTTTCTGCCCACAGCATCACCCTTCACAAAGAATCTTTCTAGATGCTTGACTGATATGAGTTGAAACAACATTTTAAGAAAAGTAACTTTTGAATTGAATCTGAGAAAGAAATAGAGGCGTAGCGGCTAAACAATATCAACCCTAATCATGTTTTGTTGCTTTTCATAATCAAAAACACGCTTCACGCACTCATATCAGGTGTCCCATACTCTGCTAAATATTCATCCATCTGACTGCAAGGTAATTAAATGTCAAGCAGAAACCTCCCAGGCAGGTTTACAGGCATTTTCTTTATTAATATTTCATAAACACTTGTGGAAAAATTCATATGAAAAATAAATAATTTTGTGCTGCTTGATTAAAAAGTGAAACACTGCAACAACTGAAGATTGTATTAAACCTGAAAGAGAGAATGATTTACATTTATTCATTAAACATGACCAGATCTAGAGGGGGGCCAGAGGGGGAAAGAACCCCTTGGCTTGACTCTTATCATTTGTTTCTTTTAATATTAAACTAAATTAACAGTTGATTACACAAGAACCTAATTTGGATATGAAATAGAATCACATTTTATATAAAAAAGATATTTTTATTTTTAGGAGAAATTTTAAAGGAAACCATTTTGTTTTTAAATTGCCAATAGCTTTATCAAAAAAAAAAAATCAAAGGTTACAACAATGTATTGATAGTTAAAATGTTAATTTATTCATTGTTGACTTTCATATTACGGCTTTTATAATTTGTGGAGTAATCTGTTAAAATTAACCTTTAAAGTTTTGCTTTTTTTTAACTGCATTTAAGTAAAATCTACTTCAAAAATGTATTAAAATCTGAGAATATTTTTTAGATCTACATTTGAGAAGATGAAAATTTTGTTTGTGTATGACAAAACTGTAATTTTGGTTAGATTTACCAGCAAAAGGCTGCAATTTCCAGCCAGAATTGACAATAAATTCTTACAGTAAATTATGGAAACTGCCACAAAAAACATTTACAAAAATATTATATATTTCGATATTTCGGAAAATATTGCAATAATTTAACTGTAATTCTGTATATTAATTTTACTTTTTAAAATACTTTTTATCTTGAATTGTCATTCAGGTCAAAAAGTGTCATAATTTGTCACAAATAGATTTTTAACCTATTAAAATAAATGTATAACGTATTTCATACTGCAATACAGCAAATAGTGTTAATGTTTATTTGAATCACTGCCAGATTTGATCGTATATAGATGTATTTCCTTTATGTTTGTTGTTTGTGAACATTTTCATCCAACTTTTTCATTCAACTAAACCTTTTTTCATTATTATGCTCGGATAAATCCCTCCGTAAAATGACCTTTCGTTGCTTACACTCCGTATGGAGGGTGTTAATGAGAACTGTGACTGCAGCTGTCACCACCATGGTCATGTAGAGTGAACCAACATGGCAACAAATTTTCCTTTCATTTAAAAGTCCTGTTTTTGGAGGGGGGCAAGTCATGAGAAAACGTTTATGGAATTTATCAGTTTTAACTTTTTATGTTGAAATTACATTTAGATTTTTTTAACCTGTTTTAATAATTATTTTTTAAATATATGATATTCCAGGAAAAATATAGACTTTTTATAAATCAAACCATTTGATTTGAGTTGCTGTTTCACCGACAGATTATATAAAACAGTGGATCTGTGCTCAACACAGTTTTTGTGTCTGTGTTTACGTTTTCCTTCCTTTGCTAATTTCTACCTATAAAGACTTGTTTCCCCTCCTCTTCTTTCTTTCTTCCTTACTCAAACAAACTAAGGCAGGAGGATAAATCAGCCAGAATAATCCGTCTCCATTCGCCATCTTGCAGTCACGGCTCCTAATCCGAGTCCCAGATGCACGTTCTGCCTTCACCAGCTCAGATTGCGCGTCTGTTGGGGTAGTGGCAGCTCGGCGGACAAAAACAGAGCAATGTTGTTTGAAAACAGCTGCAGTCCTGGAGTGTCTTGTTAATTTGATTGGAGACTCTGTGGACGACCTGGACGCAAGGCGCAGATGGCTGATGCTATTGCAGCTACAGGCAGATTTTTCTCCAACATGTTTGCTCGCAGTCAGAGGATCAGAATACAACAAGCTCAAAAAGCCAGGTGCTGAACTACTTTATTTTGATTAAACCACTCTGATCCCCAAAAAAACCCCACAGACTTATTACTGTGTGGGCCAACCAACCTGCTACCAACCCTTTAAACCTGAAAACAAGCATATAACAAACCTGTTGATGCTTCCTTTTATGTAAACAAGTGTGTTACTTGAAGAGGAATCAGACGAATATCAAACTCCAGATCTGAGAGCAGATTTGGGATTTTTGGCCAGAAGCAGCTCTGCTGACATTTACTGCTGACCATGGTGGCAGCGGGTCAAGGGCTGCCCTCTCAAAAACTGTGACATATTAGACACAAAAAGGGCAGAAATGTGCCAGAGGTAGAAGTACTGGCAGTATCCAAACTTGTTGATACATGGCAAAACACAATTGTTTGTGTAATTTCTGGGGCAAAATTTCTTAGCACACTTGAAACACGAAAAAACTAACTTAAAAGTGACTTTCAGAATGTTATGGCTTTAGTTTTGTTTCTGAACCATAAATGGGAAGGAACTCAGAGGGGAAGTGTAAAATTATTTATTTTAAAACAATAAATAGTGCTCAAGAATTGGACTGGAGCGGCAACAGGAATGGCAACGGGGTAACCAGGAACTCTGAAGGGAGATTAGAGGTAAGAGCAGGAAGTTGTTGTTTGCAATGTCTGAGAGGTTCTGCTTACGTCTGCAAGGGTGTTAGTCGGCCAGGGGGTTAGTGACCGGATCTGGTCTCCTGGGTTGTGGGTGTGTTGTGCTGAGTGTTACCAGAGGGTTTTTTGTTCAGAGGCTGAAGAAGGTGTTGCTGGACAAACAGATAGTACGGAGAGGCTGAAGAGGACCAGATGCATTCATGGTGAGTGGAGTCCAGTAGATCTGTTTGTTTTCGGTCTTGAATGATGGCACCATAGATGACCTGGAACCATTAAAGGTTGACAACCAGGCACTGAATGACTCCAGAGCCGCTCCTTTTATAATGCACACAGCAATCAAGGGAATGAGTAGCACCTGCTGCTCCTGAACCACAGGAGGGTCAGCCAGCCGAGCCCGGCCAATCAGCCTCAAAAACTCTGGAAGGAAAACACACATAGAGCATGCCCAAACACACCCAGCCAGAGGAATCCATTTCCTGACATAGAAAGATATGAAAGCTTTTTTTAAGCCAATAATCCTCGAATCCTTGATCAGATTTACAAATTCAATTGGGAGATTTTTTCACTATATTTTCAGGCAGTTTTGTCTTATATCAATTGGACTGCGATGTTTTGCTCTACAATCTAGAGGAAGAAAATACTTGGCAAGATCGTATGTTTTTGTGGTGTAGAACAAGATGTAAAAAACCTTCCCTGGATCATGTTTGACTGTGGATACATTATGTAAAATACACGTAAAATACTAACCCTAAGATCTGTGGTTTTATTCAATGCGACCAGAAAAGGCAGATTTAAAGTCAGTCTTTTGATTGGTTTGTTTTCCGCAGGGGTTGATACAGAGGTGATTAATCTCTCAGCATCGCACTGCTTAATGGTTCAGTATGAGGCGATACAAACCAGTCATTCAGATCACTTGTTGCCTGAATTTAATTAGCTGTACAGTTAAAAAATAGTAAATGCTCACACTTTATCCTGTATTCACATTATTACCTTGAGACATGCGTCATAATTGTACAGCAGAAGAAGCGAGACGGAGTAAATCTGGACGAAAACAGTGTCTGACGCAAGCAGTGTCCAGTTCAGCTTTCTTTTTTCTCAGCTTCCTTCATCTTGTTCTGATCTTGTGAAGATACAGTCTGCTCCCATTGGTCAACAACTTTAACATCCATCAACAGGCGGCGGCGTCCGTTATTACGCACTTAAACATGGAGCTACTTTGGGACAACTACGTTCTTCTTCTGCTCTTTTGGGTCATAAACCGTTCACATGGAATCTTGACAGCGATTGCATTTAATTAAAGAGAACAATCACTTCGAAAAAAAATCTGAATCGAGCATCAAGATCAGCTCGTTTGCTAACTATCCCACATTGATAATCGATGGAAGAGATGGTTTATTATTTCAGCTTTTGTGACGTTAAATCCGCTGCTAAGATTGTAAACCAACTTTTTGGCATGGTCACTAAAAATGTTTAAGTGTTTAAAATATATCAGAAGAAAATTGGAGAGAACATCTGTCAAAAAAAGGTTTTGCTTTTTCCATAAACGAAGGAATTCAACATTATTTGTTTGTTTTTTTTTAGTAGAGGTGAAAAGTCAGAGGAATTTATGAGACTTTTAAGAATTAATAGAACTATTAAGAATCTAAAGTGACTGTTTTTCACTAAACTTGATTTCAAATTACACTGCAAGGCCCAGAAACTAACTGAAGCTGCAACAAATTAATGCTGCTAGGCTTTTGAGATGCTGAGTGCTGGCAGACAGTTTTGGATAAAAATATTGGAAAAATAAAAATATTGCATTAACAAGAAAACCTCTATATGCTGCAAAAAACATGCAGATTAAATCCTGCATGATCTAAAAAATAAAGCTTAACAATATACAGAAAAAATGGAAGATGAGCATTTAGTTTTTTTTACATAATGACAGTGAAGGAAGGTTTTTCAGGGTGTCGGACGCTGACGTGTGCAACGTGATTCACTTTGTGTATACGAGTAAACTCACAAGGACAGGCAGTAATTGGCCTGCCAGGGATTCACTTTCTATGATTTAAGGTGGTCCTTTTATGCAGTGCACATTCCCCTGCCCGGACACTTTGAGAAAAATAAATATCGCTGCTCCTGCTGTAATAAAATCAGAGTTACATAAAGTTTATCCTCTCTACAAAGAACAAAAACCCACTCCGTGAAAAATAGATTATGAGAGCACAGCTTAGGTTCCGGTACGCACAAAAACAATGAAAGCAAATAAAATATGAAACACTTCCTCTTTGTAGTTGATTCTGTCTATGAACATTTCCTCAGAGATCATTAAATCTGAAGCAAGAGAGCATTAAGGCTCTGAGGAAAATGATTGCAGACCTGAGAGGCCGAAGGCTCTGGATGATGTGGAGCAATCTAAGTCAGAAAAATGTAATTTTGCAAATTATTTTTTGTCTAGTTTCTTGTTCAAAGATCTTAAAGCAACACTAAAAAAGTTTCAGTTTTGGTCGGGTTTGGTGACCAGTGTTGAGAAAAGAGGTAGTGTTTAGCCTGAAAAGACTGCATTTCCCATGATAACCAGCACATATCGTTGTAAAATCCTGATCTTCCGGGGCCTTGCCATTGGATTGAAGTACATTTCTGTTTCTAGTGGCTGTGTGAAGGATGAATAGCGATAAAGTAATGAATCTAATTTTGGTGAAAAAATGTCATGACAGAGGTGTCATTCAAGGAGCTGTAAGTGTATGTATAATCACAAAAGTTATGAAAATATTTTATGAAGATTGAAAAGTTACTTAGTGTTACTTTAATTCACTTGAAATAATGTAAATATAACTTACAAGTAACTTTTTAATGACAATAGTTCTTACAAATGGATAAAAAGTAACAGTTCCATGTAGATTATTTTACTGGTTTTCTACATCTTCCAACTTGTTTTAAATATAAAAAGAAGTGGAGGGATGGATTCATAACCAAACCAGAGGTCAACATGAGTTTTTTCCATTTTCTGCAGCAGAGCAAAGAAAGGCTGCAGTAACAGTACAAATGTTTGTTGGTGTTCGGTTGAACATTAAGTTGCAGTGACTCTGAAACTATCAATTACCAGAAAAAAAAGCATTTAAAAATATACAAAACCAAGTCTAACTAACATTTTAACCCCTCCTTACCTGTAATGTGTGATGTGTTAAATCCAGCAGCAAACAGTTCTGTCACAAGAAAATAAAAGGATAGGTTTTACTCTTTAGCTTCTTGTTGAAAGCTAATATCTCCAAGTCTAATCCCTCTGAGCTAAAACCACTGAGACCTTTCCACTGTCAGACTCTTGGCATTGAAAAAATCTCACAATTTGATAAAGAAAACAGTTTTAAATTAAGCCTAAGAGAGAAATACACCTTTATGATCTGTCTTTTTTATTTTATTATTTTAAGAACTACAATTTAGACATTTTTCTGATTACACTGTAAAAGTAAGTCATATATTGTCATGTTGCTGTATTCCACAGAGAACAGTCGTTTGGTAACAGGTGAGCGATCGTTCTTACAGCCTTGAGTAAAATCTGACTATATTGTGTCTTATGCAACAGCTTAAAACAGTCACCAGTTTTAAAGCGAACCTCCGTGATTCCTGCTTCATACCCACATTGACTGAATATCTGCACACACACAAACACACATTTACAGGTTGTTAGTTCATAAGCCAGTCACGAAGACGGAGCAGACGGTGGCGGTTGGCAGCAGAGCTGTCTGGTTATTGTGTGCGCTTTGGACCTGATCTGAAGCACGTTGAGTGGGGGTGGCATAAGCATGTAATAATGTATTGGTACGTATTGTTTTAGCAGAGATGTGAAGCAACAATGTGACAGATGTAAATTATGCACCCACTAAATACCAAACTAAGGGATTGCATCGTTTTTATAGATTAAAAGTTTTCTGTTCTTTTTGCTTTAGTCACATTTGAATGTTTATGATCCTCAAATTTATTTTGATAATGAATTAATTTACTTAATTTATTTAAAGTTCGATTTCAAAAGTCGCCTCCAGAATAATTTACCTCAGGCAGTTGAGGAATACTTTGGGCATGTCTTATAAAGAGACACTTTATCTTAAATAAATATGTAATTTATGTAAACATGCAACTAATCAGCTATATGTTGTTTATTAATGCAAAAAAATAACTTGTAAACCTGAAAGTGTTCTTGAAATTCTGCTTACCTTTGCATAAACAATTTTTGCATAAATCTTAGAATCTGGATTTTAATGTATGTGTTTAAAATACATTAACCCCAGAAACTTGAAGGCAATTGTAGGTTACCTCCTCATGAGGAGGGGCATTAGTATTTAAAAAGCAACTACTGAACTTTTTAAAATTTTTACCTTGTAGTGTCTGATGATAAAATCACCTTTCGTCCTTGGAAATCATTCTATGCAAGAGTTTTCGCTTAGTTAGCACCATATGAGAATGTGTATGTGTGTACAACTCTATAAGAACTGTACCTACGGAAATGCCAAATATGGTAATGCTTTTGTGCTGGCCATAGATCTACAAGAAAGCCTGTGTCCAACCATCAACAGGGATTTCAACGATTGGGCTGAGATATCCCCATGATTCGACTATTTTGACTTGGGCTGCAGTTTTTAATAAAATCTTCGGTATTCAACTGAAGTCCTGTCTACACAGCCTTTCTTCCCGAACCATCAACGCATGGTAGACAACCACCCATAATATACCACACCTCTATTTGGTTGAACAAACCTGAGATGCAAATAAAAAAAACCCTGAAAATTCCTCTAAAAATCTATTAAACTCAGTCAGATTTTCTGCTTTTCTATAGTGAAGTTGCATTGAAAAGGTTAATCTTTTCAGAATCCTGAGTCAGGAATGCTTCTGGCTAAACAAACCTTTGTAGTTCTGATGAATGCAGCCTGGAAAACTACCTTATCGAAGTGCCTTTTTCAGCTTTTTCTCTGTCTTATGTTATCATCGGCAATTGGAAAACTACTTTATCTTCTTTACAGCCTCCATCTTAATCACCTTCAGCACCCTACACTGTTTTTCTTCATGAATTCATTGAATAGGTTCAAATTAATTTACTTTGCTTTGTAATCAGCTCTGCGTGGCACGGACACCTGACTGGCAGTGCCCAACTTTCACTCTGATGTCGGGTCTGACCAATGCAATTTTTTTGTTGGTATCTATCTGCTTTGTTTCCATCCTCAGAGACCCACATGGAATCTGGTTGTTGCTGAAGGCTCTTCATTACCAGCAGTATAGGAGGAGCTGGCTTACAGAGTGAACATAAATATAGCATCAAGCATCCCAGGCATTTCCACCTGAGATATTTGTAAACTTGTTCCTCTTATCTCCTTGAAACTCTTGAGATTTTAAGCATCAGTTCTTTCTGGAGGACTCGAACACCCACCGCACTACGGTACCCTTGTCATGGAGACTTTCTAGCACCTTCACATGTTGTCCACGAGGGGGCGCCAGAGTGTCATTGCGGCTGGAGCAGCTCCTCACCTGAGCTCCTCCAGATGATCTGCATTTGGCTGATTGGGCTGAGCTGCTTATAAGAAGCAGGGTTCCAGCTACTCGTCGCCTGAGTGTTTGTTACTCCTGGTTCCCCTCATTTGTGTTCATACCCGCTCCGGTCATCATCTCCTGGATTCCTCGCCACTCTGGTTCCTGCTCACAGTGCTCAGCTTGATCTGCCCGCTCCAGCCATTCACCAGCTGCCTCACGCCCCTCTGGACAACAACCACCTAGACTAAGCTGGAAGGTCTCTCCACTCACCCCTCCCTGGCGTCAACATCCATCTATACAGTAAGCCTCACATCAAATCTTCTCTGCACTGGTTCCTACTACTCACCTTCTCCGTCTCACCTCCAGAAGTCTCCGGTTCCCCACGTCGCTCTCAGTTATCTGGATTCTCTACCGTTCCCTGCTGTGACCATTGTTTCCTGTTTCAAGACACATCCACATTTCCTCAATAAACTTTGTTATTATTATACTCCTGAGAGTCATCTGTTTTTGTGGGTCAGATACCTGAAAACTATGACAACCCTCAAGATTTCTCAACAAGTCATCCACCGAACTGCAGTAAGCTTCACATTCTTCCCCAGAGCTCCCAGTTCCCCTTGTCACCGTACTCAACTCTCTATCATTGTTATGCAATGTCTCCATTTTGGAAATGAATCACTTTCAACTGATTTCCTTTCTCATGTGGATTAGAAGCATTAGAACAATAACATCCAGAGGTCTAGTCAAGAAATCACCTGAAGAAGTAGGGTAAGATATCTAAAAAAAGAAAACATCACATTGTGAAGCTACTCGAGTCATTGACATGTGCTGGTGTTAAAAGGGTTACAAAACCATTTATTATGCTACCTTCACACAGCAGGTCTTGATGCTAAGGTCGTTTATAGAACTAATTAAATGGGACCGTTATCGGGAATCCTTTACTAACGGTTTCGTTTCAGCTGTGTGGAAGAAAAGATTTATCTACAAACTGCAGTATCTCAATGCTCTAATAAACACAAACCTGCTGACAAATGCTTGCATTCATGCATCGAGCTACGTGAAAATGCTTGATGGTGCATAAAAACACCCTAAAGTTAGAGTGTTAGTGTTGCATTAGTTTTTTTTTTTATGCATCATCTAAACAAGATTATATTTAGGTATCTATGGCTCATAAAGCTGTCATAATCAGAACCACAGCTCTGGCTTCCCTCCACTTGTCTGGGCTCCATCTGGACCATTCTGCTCTCCAAACAAAAATCCGAAACAAAATTTATCCTGCCCATGAGCAGGGCATCCACAGGGAGCGACACAGGTGCTGCTACACATGGTCAGGAAATGATCAGGATGATAAGTTTGGATATACAGTAGTGGCTGTGGCAATGCTGTGTGTAATTGTTCTGTGATGAATTCATGTGTTAGCTGTTGAAAAATTTTCATGTAAGCAAATGTTTGGATTCCTCTGGACCTTGTACAGACTTTGGTGGGTATCTTGAAAAACAAGTAGTTTATGTTTTTTTTTTGGTCTTCCATCCAAATAAAAACTGATTTACATCATCAAAAGCAATTGGTTATGAAAACTTTGACCAAAATAAAGATTTGCCGAAACTCAGTCTTCATTGAAAACTAAGTTCTGGGGTTGCAGCACTGACTTCACGTGTGTTGCCTTTGTTATTGTTTTGGAGAAAAATGTAAGTTATCAAAAAGGTGCTGATTTTTACTTTCCTTCAGCTGTTTGTTGGTTTTTCTGCTTGTCTGTTTTTACAAGCCCATGTTTTAATACGTTGACCTGAGCTGGAGGCGGCATGTTTTGTTCCTAAAAGCAAGTCGTGGTTGTGTAATTTTTACTTTTGTGCCCTATATGTGTTTGCCGTGTTTTGTTTTGATTTTGTTTTTTTTTACCAATCTCAGAGGCTAATTTGTGTGCATTCTTGTGTGTCAAAACTTTTCTGAAAGTATATGCAGGAGAGGTGAACCTTAGTAAAATTACTGATTACTACTGTCGAGACATAAGCAAAGAAAAGATGGTGATGAAATGTTGTAAATAATGATGATTAATAAACGCAGTACACTGGGAAATATGAGAAAACTGAGCAGGCAACTTGAAAAGATGGGGAAACAACAAGGAAAGAACCCCAAGTACAACAAGGACTGAATGGTTTGAGAGAACCCAGCGGTGAGTGAGAGGAGTTTAAAAACTGGAAGGGTGACTGGCAGGGCCGGCCCAAGCCTCCATAGGGCCCTAAGCAGAATTTGATTTTGGGGCCCTCTATTTCAGTCAATGTTGCTTGTTGATCAATCACACACCTACAATAAACTCAATGCAGCTGTAGCAGTGATGTTTACCTTCTATTGACAGCCTGACATGTCTTTACACACATATGTGTTACATGTAGAAATTATGCCATTGCTTTATCGCCAAAGGTAAAATAATCAGAAACATAAGTAATATAAATGCAATGATAGTATGAATAATATTAATGAATGGATGATGAATCATGTCCAGGGTGCCACACGTGGTTATTAATTGTAAATGGTAACACATCTAGCTACAGGAGTGGCCTGGGCTTAATTTACAGAAAATTCCAACATTTTGATAAAACAAAAAGTGCAACAGCAATGTGCAGTGCAAGAACAACAAAAACTTGCAACCCTTAGACATATGAAGAAAAAAAAAATCAAGTGTACAAAAACAGAAAAGTTCTCCTTAATAGGCAGTGGCCCTCTGATCCCATGCTCAGTCCTCTCTAAATCTGCAAAAAAAAAAAAGGCCCCTCAGCTGGGGAAGACTATGATGATCCATGGTGAGCAGTGGACGTTGTGATGGAGGTAGCTGAGGAAGTAAACAAAGAAAAACAATGGCTAAGAAACAATGACCAATAAGGACATCATATTACAGTTTTGGACAGAAATATTCATCTCAGAATGTTCAGCAGAACAACATGCAATTAATTTACCAGGTAGATCAACTGCAGTGGCAGACACAGTGTGGACAGTGGGCACACAGGATGGGGGGGTGAACCCTAATATTGTTTCGCCTAACCACCTGTGCTTTTGATGCGCATGAGGCGGGAGCCAGCGTAAACTTTATTTTTCTTGGCAAGAGGCTCCGGGATATGGAAAGCCGTTTCATTCAAAATTAAATGAATAAATGTTTAATGAAAGAAATTAATATCCCCATGAAATAAAATAAAATTGACATTTAAAGGAAATTAACATTTTTTAATTTTTTTAATTTTGTTTCATAGGGATATTAATTTAGTTCATGAAATATTTATTTATTTAATTTTGAATGAAACGGCTTTCCAATACGTGCAGCAAAGCTTCTTTAGCTTCAGAGCAGAGGGAGTAAGAATCACTAGGTGTGTTTTAGTACAATAATATATTTGTGAAAATATTGACATCACCAATTCTGCATGGACTATAAATATATATATTATATATATATATATATATATATATATATATATATATATATATATATAT
>JAVLVB010000323.1:305721-318921 GCA_032876305.1 Orestias chungarensis
TATATAAACCTTTTTTTTTTTCTAACTGCTGTAAGCCGACGCTTAGTTCACTTTTGCCTTGGGCCAGCTCTGGTGAGTGGAGACACAATCTGGAGGAACAGATTACTAATAGAGACCATCTGAGAGGGGAGACCATGGCAGGCTGACTGATGGTGAGAGAGAATAACAGGAGGAGCAGAAGAAGGAGTAAATATCACAGAGCAAAGAGACAGAACACAATCTCTTTAGTAGAACCAACTAAACATCAGGAGAAAACAATAAACAAGATCAATCTAGACATAACAAGGCAAGGCTGAGACAAAATAAAGACAGAAACAAGACTAGTCTAATCAAAATAAAGAGTAACTAAGACTGATAATTAGAAAATATAAACAGAAGAAAACCCCAAATAATCATGACAGTTACATATGTTTTAATCAGACGGGTGAATAGGAAGCTATTCTTTTGTATAAAATTATAACAAAGACTAGAACTACAAAATGTATTCATTATACTTTTACTCCATTTAAAAGTAAAACATTGTCATACAAGAAATTACCCCGGAAAGGAGTACAAAAAGTAAAATGCCTTCTCAGATACTCAGTAACAGATTGTAACTTTAGATTAGTTCAATTGCCACTGATTATTTTTAAATGATTTTATCAGACAGATAAATATAAAAGTTATGTGAAAATTTGAAACGGAAGAAACACTTTTCCAAATCAATTGTTTCAACTTCTGAACCTAATATAAAAGGTGATATTTATATGTTAGAACGGGCTAAAGTGCTTCCAGTTATAATATATCATGTTTACTGTGTATTCAGTCGATCTCTGAATGACATTAGAAAAAATGACATCAGAAAACAAACAAGAGGTTTCACTTTAAAACAAACCTACATTTTGTGCCTGATGCATTTTTGGTTAAAACATGCTTGTTTTGTTTTGGTGAAGTTTCTCACAGTGGATAAAATATCCAGAAAATGTTACTCAACTAAGAGTAAAAAGTATGGAGCCATAAAATAGTCCTAGACAAGTTTATTTATGTTGCTAGCTACAACCCACCTCTGGTTCAATGTACTCTATTAAGGCATTTTGCAGCTTGGTACAGTTCGGCACCACCCAGAAAAACTGGGTTTTCTACAATTCCATCCATTTATTTAACTTGCAAAATCCACTACAACGTTTTCTTGCACATCTAAAAGGCTTGTTTTAGCAACCTTCCCTAATTTACTTTTTAACATACTATATAAAACAATAAGAAACAGCTACATTTCGTACTAGTTGTGATCCTCGGATAAATCCCAACAGGTGTTTTAATAAAGAACCTCCACAGGGTGACATATTTGATGACAACATTCCCCAAATAAACACAAAGTCATCTGTTTCATCCATAAAATGATACTTAAATAGCGCCAGGTGGTGTAAGTCGCACTCGACCACCTGTTTCATGGCTGCAACCAGATGCTTCCCTCTGCGACTGGGACTCCTCTCAACCAGAAATCATCTCCTATTTATTACCTTCCCCAGGAGGTCGGAGTGGAAGTGTGAGCGCTCATCCTCAGCAGACGGTGGGAGGTGTTTCATTACCGATGACAGGGCGAAACACCAAGCAGAGCAGAAGAAACCAGGTGAATTTAACCAAAATGTCAACCTTCAACCCCCGGACCGCAGCAATCACTCATACATTAAGGATTCGGTAAATATCTGAAAGTAACTTAAAGATAGTTTTTTTTCACTGGTTTAGAATAAAAGAGAACCTGGAACCTTATATCCATTAATTAACAGCTATATTCAGAAAATGTAACTTTTATTCATACATCCGACCAATAAAAGATGGGAAAGTTAAGTGAAAGGAAAAAGTGATTACTGTATTTTTTAAACACATGGCCAGAAGTTAATTTTGATCCATTCATGAATCAAACCAGCTGTCCTCCATCAATGTTATCCATCCATCAAACCAAAAGTTCTCAGCCTTTTAAGCTATTTTTTTCCCCTCCAAAACACTCGAACTGCATTTTTTACTTTAGACGTATCTGGTCTGTATTTAAATCTAATCCCAGATGTAAAAAGCAAACCCAACTGAGACAATCAATACTCATTAAACAAACAAGAAAGGAAAGACAAAATTTAAATAAAAGTTCGAGTTAAGCTACAGCGGATCCTGATCTTTTTCATTTGACCGCAAGGAATTGTGTTGTTTCATTCTCTGGTTGTTTCATTCTCTGGTTGTCCTCTGAGTTGGTGATAAATAAAACGGGACGCCAGCAACAGAGAGAGCGTTTTATTGATACAGTAACTGACAGCTTCATTTAAATTACAGAGAACTAAAAATAGTTTGCGTTTGCAGACTTTGTAAGTTTATGTGTGCAAATGCAAAGTAGAGGTCACTGCTCCATCGAACAGCTATTTTCTAATGTAATTCATTTTGCGGTTATGGCGTCTGCTGTAACCAAGGTGAAACCAGAGGACAGATGTTCAGGCGCGGGGCCGACAAATTATATGGAGACAAATACAACCTTTGTTTTTTTTTTGTTTTTTTCATAAATATCTCTTGGGAAAATTTATTTTCTGTGGTTGAAAAACTTTTTATTTTTTACAATAACATCCTGAGGGGGTAACTAATATTACAGAGTGAAACTGTTGAGTATTTAGTATACATCCTCTCATGGATTGGCTACAGCTGCTCTTTCTTGTTCCTAACAATCATGTCTTTGAACTTTACATTGTGTGGTACTTTCAAGCTAGTATACTACCATACTAGCATAATAGTATGGATTTTAAAGCAACAGTAAAGAAGTTTCAGTTTTGGTTGATTTTGGCGGCCAGTGTGGACAAAAGCGGCAGTGTTTTGCCAAAAGGAAGACTGTCTTTTACACGAGGACCAACACATAGCGTTGTAAAATTCTGATTTTCTGGTCGCCTGCGGTTGGATTGAAGTACATTTCTGTTTCCAGTGGCTGTGTGAAGGATGAATAGCGATGAGGTCATGAATCTAATTGTGGAGAAACAATGTCATATAATGATGTTTAAAATAAGAAACTGGGGAAATGATGTATGCCATAAAGCAGTCAGCACATTTGTCGTTGTTTTGTGTGGCAGGGTTCCTGCCACCCTTTTCAAAATTGCTTAGTGCGGGTTAAAGCGATACGGACCCCCTCGGACCATGACATGTGTGGCTTGGAATGAAATCACACCCAAGTTAACAGCATTTCAGTTCACGTAGCACAAATCAAGGAAAAAAATGGAAAACTACACAAATATAAAGCTGTTCTGAAAAGGATTTCTGATGTGGAAAAAGAATCCTGAAAGTTTCTGCATTTATTGCAATATTTCATATTTATAGTAGATCATTCAAACTCCAGAGTAGGTGTCTTTCAGAGTTTTCAACTTAAAATTCTCCATAATTTACAGAGGTACGAGACTCAAGTCACATGAGTTGGATTCATATCAGATTGGAGGACATTACGACTTTAGACTGGACTTTAAATAAAAATTTATTGATTTGTGGTTTGACTGACTTTTACACCAATCTCTTGGGTCTTGAACTAAACTTGAACTTGTTTAAATTAAAAAAATACATATTTCACCCAAGATCCAAAGTTTAAAGCGTATTAATTATAAAAATCAACTCGTCGCACTGAATATATGTTTGTGTGAGCTGCAGTACAAAAATCTAATTACTTAATTTGGAAAACAGAAGGGAACCTACCACCACCAATAAATGTGGTGGTTGAAGAAGAAGAAGAAGAAAAAACCCTCAGGACAAACATGCTTTCAAGAGTAATTTATTTCGGGTACATAAATTATAAATTAAGACCCAAAAAACCAGT
Organism: Orestias chungarensis; assembly: GCA_032876305.1. Taxonomy (NCBI): domain Eukaryota; kingdom Metazoa; phylum Chordata; class Actinopteri; order Cyprinodontiformes; family Cyprinodontidae; genus Orestias; species Orestias chungarensis. The sequence continues at coordinate 309,533 of JAVLVB010000323.1, forward strand.
TGCAACTTTCAAATACCTTCCAGTAAGTAACCCAGACAGAGTTAATACAACTTCTAACTTTGTCTGACATTTAAAGTTGCATGAAGAGCAGTTGGGGGTGCTTTTCTTTTGCAATGAGATTTCTACATTGAGCTAATTTTGCATTATTAGCAAGTGATATTTTGGCTTTAACATATATATTTTTGTCAAGCTAACTGAATCCAGTCCTGCAATCTCATCTGAGAACAACGTGAAAATTGTTATGTTCAAATTATCTGTGGATGCTGAGCAAGGATCCGTCGTAGAAAGCAGGTTTTGTACTTGAACTCAGGCAAGAGAGTTTCTTTTCGTCTCTAAAGACAATTTTTTGCAGCTATGTTTAATTAAACATATGTAGAGTGGAATAAATAAAATAAAAATTTCTCTCACATTGTAAGGTCAGCAGCATATGTTTTATCACGATTTAAGATGAATACAGTTTTACACACGGTGTATTATTTACGTTTACCTTGTTATTGCAACATTTAAAAAAAAGACTAGGAAGGACTTGAGTGTCTTAACTTTAGACTTGACTTGAAAGTTGCAAAACAATGACGTGCTGCCTGCATACAAGCAAGTATGCTATTATGTTAGTATACTAGGATATTTGGTGGTATACTGGTATGGTACTTAATATGGATTTTAAATAATTTTATACACATAGGGAAGACAGAAAAGCAAAAAAAGAGCATTTTAAAGGACCCACTGCAGTTAAAACAGGATTTTTTGTGCTTTTTGTTGGAACTTGACTGTGAAAACATTTGTCCCTGATCTATAGAGTGCTGAATTTATGCATGTCATTATAAATACAATCACAATCTGTCAAAGGCTTCAGGAATAGCAGCTGGAGACCTTTAGATCGCAGGAACACGACACCAGATTATTTTTAAGAACCATTTTTCTGCGTCTGTTTTAAAGTAATGCAACGCAGTCTCTGGGATTGAGATAGTGACATGTTCTGTGCAGTTTTAATGTCTAGCAAAGCCTTGAAGTGCCCAGATACAAAAGGTTTTTTTAACCTTTGCCCTTAATGTTTGAAGTGTGTCTCATCAGGCAAAACTCTTTCCATAAATATAGGTCTAAAACTAGAAGTCCTGTTCAAATCATCCATATTTAGAGGTAATCAGAATTTAAAACTGAACTAAGTCCTAATCCAGCCTGTTCTGGTCTGAAAGCAAGACCGAATCTAATCAAAAACTAAGGTAATGTTTAAAAGCAAAGCTAATTCCAGTCTACAAACAAGTCCAGAGGGGCAAAAAAAACAAAAACATTAATGTAAAGAAAGAATTATTTTGTCAAACATCAACTCTTAACAATCTAAAATAAAATGCTTACGTTTAGTACCAAACCTTTCTAAAACAAAATCAACGTCCATCTATTGTCTAAACAAGGAGGTCCCACATTTTTTAGCTTTTGAACAACAAAGATTAAAGACGACTTCAAATTTGTATAAAATTATTTTGCCGTATATTTTTAAAAATACATTAAACAAAGTATTATCAAAGCAACACTAAGTACTTTTCAACCTTCATAAAACAGTTCATTGAATTTTGTGATTATACATAGATTTACAGCTCATTGAATGACGTCTCTGTCATGTGCTGACTGCTTTATAGCGTACGACACTTTTCACGTTTCTTATTTTCAACATCATCATATGACGTTGTTTCACCACAATTGGATTAATTAACTCATCACTATCCTTCACACAGACACTGGAAACAGAAATGTGCTTTAATCCAATTGCAGTCAAAAGGGAGACCAGGATTTTACAATGCTTGTCATCATGGGAAATGCAGTCTTCCTTCAGGCAAAACACTATAGCTATTGTGCACACTGGCCGCCAAAATCAACCAAAACTGAAACTTCTTTAGTGTTGCTTTGAACTATTTAATAAGCAATCTAATGGTACGCCTATTTTTTGTATAATATATCTAGTGATTTAATTTTGTTCCATTTGGGCCTCAACTATCAGGAAAGGGGCTTATGGGTGGGTGTTCTTGTGTGTTGTTTTCCTTATTGATTCAACAGAGGGCATACTCATCAGTGGAATCAACATTTGTTTATTTATTGTACCATTAATTTCCCTTTTTTGCAGCTTTAAACATTATTTTTTAGCAGCAGATGGAAAAGGGACATGTAGAGCATAACTAAACCGACGTCACAACCAGTCAAATGTGACAAATGTGTTGCAAGAATAACTTTTGGTTCTGCTTACACCAAATATGGCAGAAGATAATGTTAAGGTGCTAAATTAGAAAACTGAAAGATACATTAATGTGCTGCAACTAAATATATCTCCCTCAACAGCCTCGTATTCGTTACTATAAATGTTTGTTGCACCATGTAAACAAAGCTCATGCGTAGAGTAGAATCCTTCGTCCCCTTTAAAAAAAGAACATAAACATAACAGCCTGTAAACACAGCTAATTGAATTCGCTTGTTAATTTATATAGAAAAATTCATTTAGCTAAAGCTAAATGCGCTAAATGTTTTCAAAATGTGTCAAACCAAACAAAGCTTTACTTAAGACCAATAACAAGTAACAAACCAGAGCCAGTCTCTAAAAAAGTCCCAAACTTCTTAACAGATGCATATTTTCACAACAAAAACTGCAAACAGAAAGACAAGGTAGGAGAAAAGGCCTGTTAAAGTCCTGATTGTTACCTTTGCTGCAGTTTTTGCCACATTAAATGACTTTTCTCCCAGTCATGTTGCGTTGAAGACGGAGATGTCAGGCTTTCCTCTTCAAGACAGAGGTATTGGGCTTTTCCAACAGTTTGTGTGAAACTTTTTGAAATCACTGTCGTCATTATCCCTCCCAGCAGCCATGTCTGTCTTTGTTTCTGCAGATCTTTCTCAGCCTGAGATAAGCCGCCCTTCAGACTTCTTCTCGCCTCTTCTCGGGCTCCAACAGGAGCATCAGCTTCCTAAATCACTGGAGCTTTTTGTCAGACACAAACAATCTTGTTCCCCTCTGCTGGCAGCAGGGAGTGAGGACAGATACGATGTAAAGCACAGACACCAGATTAAGCTCAGGATTAGCCATCGATCCTTCATGCAAACACACATTCTTCTCCTCCAACCTAATCTCTCTGCTACAAACCTGGCTCCACGGATGCGTCTCTCAAAGCACAAGCAGGCAGAAAGACACTGATTTACAAATGGATGTGTTCATCTTACAGAGGGCCGATAAGGGCAGCAAGTTATAATTGAAACTGACCAATCAGCTGTCTGCTAGACTGATTCGAAGATAAGGAAGCAAGGGTTTACAAGGAGGCTGCAGCATCGAGCTCTGAGCCAAAAAAGGCTTTGTTTCAATTAAAAACTATTGCTCATCATGTCTGTTTCAATTTCAGCCTAATTAAACATAGTTTTACTATCTTTGTGTTTTATTAAGCTGAACAAGACAATTAAACAAGAATCTTAAATTGATCAAAACTGAGCAAATAGATTTTTTTTATGTTAAATGCCAAGAAATAAGGTTACTGGAAAAGGAAAGTGTCACACACAGATTTAGACTAACAGATTCAGAAATATAAAGACAGAAACAATCAGACAGATCCGAGGGTGAACATTTCCATGGGATGAACCACATCGTGCTGCACAACATGCAGGGGCATCAGATGAAGCTGATTGCAGAGCAGGAGAGCAGTGGAGGAAAACTAAACAAGCAAATAGTCATGAATTATAGCAGATTCACATAAGGATTGTATTTAAAGGGAGAAAGGGTTCTTGTCTTTTAAACGCAGCTGACAACCTCAAATGACACTAGTAGGAACAAGAAAGAAATATGACGATGGGTAAATAAACAATAAATACAAAAGCAGCTAAGAAGTGACAAATGATCCCATGTTCAACCTGTTCAACCTCTAAAACTCATTTACTCTGAACAGCAGAGTTAAAGTATTTGTGTCTAAAGTAATATTTGTTTAGTGTGAAGAAATGTTGTGGTCTTTAAAGATTTTTGGTTTTAATAATCTCCTCCCGATGATTATTTTTGCATAAATATGATGATTATATCGTCTCCCCTTTTGTTGTAGAGAATTTAATATCTTCATATACATTTCTGTAGAAGAGTTTTAATAATATTTGCTGTATTTTCTATTGTGGAACTTATAAAAGCTCGCATAAAATAAGTATAATTGTACACCACAATGCTTAAGAGACTAAAAAAAGTAAAAGATTATTAGCGGGATGACAAGATGTAGACGATTGTCTGACATGGTCGGAAGAAGTGGACAGACTACTTTATAGATGCCACAATGTTTCAACCAGACTGATCTAGATTTTGATTGTTCAAAACTTTATAAGGGAATTGTATGAATTTGGACAAATCTTTGTGCTGGTTTAATATAGAAAACAGAAAATGCACAAACAGAACAGGACAAAGGATGTGGACAGAGTAATGGGAGGAACCAGTGGTGAACAGAGACAAGCAGAGAGCTTACATACAGAGGAAAGGGTGGCATTAGTGGCTGGTGAGCTAATCAGGGGGATTTCAAAAAGCTGTGTAGGAGAACAAAACAGAGAGACTGAGGAAAAGTGAATAATGAACACAGAGGGATCTAAACTAGACCAAAAAAACCAACTAAAAATCTATCTTTCTAACAATATTAAAGAAAAAACATTCAAACATAAAAACAGCAGTGAAATGTTCAAAACACGGGGGATTGTAATATGGAAATAAATGTTTACTATTTCAGATGTTTTAATAAGTCTATACTAAAAAAAACAAGATTTACAACAATGTGATGTAGATGTTAATTTTTTTTTACTACATTTAAGATTATCCACAATTTATGACCCATAAAATCCCATGAAGGAAATAAATGAAAGAGAATGAAAAAACAGATTTCTGTCTGTCTGTATTTTCCACAGAGCTATTGTCCTCACTGTCAGAAAGCTGCAGAGGTAGAAAGAAACGATGCTGAATAAAACATAAAGTCACAGAACAGCCGGACCGGCACTGACATGTTGGTTCTTCCTAAAGGTGTAAATTTATGGTAGGTCTCCTTACTGACACCTTCATTACAAAGTCAAATAACTCAGAAATTGGACTTTTTCTTCTTTTGTTGATCAGGTAGCAGGATGCTACAAAAAGTGAAGCTTTTAAATAACAAATAGCCAGCCGTCGTCCTGAAACGACGGCTGGCTAATCCCAACACATGAGAGACGGGCGGTTAGAAAAGAAAGACGACCACCAGTCACACCGAAAGCCCCAGGGTCTGAACTGAATCTGGCCCTGAGGGGGGAAAGGTCCATGTGCATTTCAATTTGAGCTCAAAGGATTAGTTATCAAACGGAAAACCTCCACTTCCAGTTTGGCTTATGGACAACCGAGGAAATTTACTTTCAGACAAATGACAAAAGAGAGAAGAGACACAGTTGTTCTAACACTCTTTACTTCAGATAATTGAAATTAAATTTAACTAGAAAGAGCTGTTCCTGCTAAACAGCTGTTGAGAATGCCAAATGCTTAAAAGGATTTGGCAGAAGATGCCCAAGAAAGCGAAAAAAGATGAACACGTTGTATCATTAAGCCGAAGAACACGCTGAAGAAAACACTGAATGTGGAAAGAAGTCATAGCCAATTGATCCTTTAAAGATAAGCTGGAGAAGAAGAATAGCAAAAGGAAAAGAAGCAGAATAATTATTATAAAAGGCCTTGAAATGAACGATTTCAGTCAATTGGACAAGGAGAAAAATAAGATGCAAATCAGATATAAGATGAACTAATTTGAAGAGAAAAGGACAACAGCTGCAGAAATGAGCATTGTAAACAAGGTTTGAAGATAAGTAAAACAATCAGTACAAAGATTTGGAGAAGCTGCTAAAGACTATTCCGAAACAGAGATGAAGAGTATTTTGGAAAGGTCAAAGGTTAATCAAATGAGTAGAACTGAATGGAAAACAGATGCCAAATTGTAACTGTGTATTTCTAAATGGCACAAAAGGGTTAAAACTAAAGTTTAAACACATCTGAATTCAAGTGTAAGGAGTTTTTCTGGTCCTGTTCTTTTCTGGTCCCAGTTCGATTTGACTCTTAAATAACAAGACTTCATGTAGGATGTAGGATCACATATCATTACACAACGATTTAAGAAACACCTTTTTTAAACTTGTTTGTTGCTCTTCATTCATTAAAGCTATAGGAGAGGATCTTTTCAGTAGAAAAATTTCAATGGAAAATCCCATTGAAAATGACAGTCAATCAAAAACTGAAACGGGACGGACAAAACCATTCACCATTGAAGAGAGGTTCTCCCCGTACGGCAGGGAAAATGGAAGCTCGCAAGAGAAAAAACGTGTTCGAAGTCGCTGGGAAAAAAAGAAAGACGGCGGCAGAGATGAACAAAACACGAGTTGTCACGGAGATTACTGCTTTCTGCGGTGGCGGGCATTGGAAGCCGAAAAGGGATTCAAAACCGTTCAACTCGTCGCTGAGTTTCTGCTAGACAGGTAATGTACTTATACCTGCTCATTTGGAAGGATTTGTGTTGATTTGACAAAAGTGTTGTAATTGCTATGCAGGGTCCATCAGAAAACCCTACCCGTGCAGCCTTTATGTGGAATTACTACCCAATGGCGTGATTATTTATCACTGATAATCATTATCATTATATTTATCCCTTGGTGACAGAATAAGGTCTGTACTTGTACACCGTGGTCGCCATTTTTTCTTTTTTCAAAACTATGTAAACGGAGTTCTACGGATTGTTTGCCCCCAAACAATCCCAATGTCCTCTTCGTCACCCAATATGGCGGCGCCACCCAGCGTACCTGCGAAACGGCTAATGCAAACCACACTTACAGGAGATAACAGAAGGGGATATGATCTTCTCGAGCCTCCAATTAGTCTGGTCAGCCTATTGCTAGTTTAGCAACAGCACAAACCTCAGATTACACAAAGCGGAGACCAACGTTACCAATTCCTCTTGGACTGAAGTGCTGAAGCAATTTGTGGCAACGGTAAAAGTGACCAATGCGGGTAGCATTGTCGCTACGGACCGCAAAACTGAAGAGATAATAGTTGCTCAATGCTTATTTTTAGTGGTTTGAACTTTATAATATTTGTGTGGCAATACGCAAATAATGTCTCAGTCTTTAAGTATGATTAGTGCGTCATAGTTTATTATATTTGGATTTTGTGGCAGAGTGTCTCACAGGACTGCTTACCTGGAGAGATGTGACGACACAGTAAGAGTTGTACCTCACATTCACGGTTATGGAATGAAAACACATTCAGGGAAACTCGTAAAGTGTGGACCTAGATATCTTAAACTATGCATTTTTAAGTTTTTATTCAATTAAATAATGTTTCATAAAAAATGTAATGTAACGATATCCTGAAATAATTTGTAAATAAATGCTATCTGAGAAAAACAATTTCTTGTCCAAAACTTAAACTGGCCTACCTAGTCTGATCTTGCTGAATTTGTAATATTCTCAAACATTTTGATCAGAAAATGAACAACGTATAAAAAGTAAACTTTTTAAGCAGAAACAGAAAATCTCTCTGTTTGGTCGTGGTGGTGGATAAAGTTTGATTGATTCATTCATTCATTGATTGAAACTTGAATGATTACTTCAAGGAAACCGTAACCGTCTTGCAGGCAATCTAAAGAAGTCTCTGACTCAGGAGACTCTTTTTTTTACACTCTCATGAAGAGAATGGTCAGCATTGTTAATGCTAATTTTTATCACAGTCCTTCTCTGGACCATCCCCTCCAGAGGCTCCACAGTCACCCCCAGAACAGAGGCAGCTCTCTTGATCAGGCCAATTAACCTTTTTTAGCTCCCTGCTCTGATGCTGCTGTCCCAACAGATGATGCAGAGGAGATGACACTCTCAACAACCGAGCTCTGCAACATGTTGCAGAGACGTTGAGGAATGTTAATCTTTCACACGTTTGGACAAGCCTGTTTCAAGCAATAAAATGCTGATGTTGTTTCAATTTAATTTGTATTTAGAACAAAAACATATAAACAACAACACAGAACTGAGCTTGATATTTGTAACAGGGAAATTTAAAAAAAGTTTAACTTTTTTTTTTATATTCTGCATCAGGCCTACTCCTCAAAAGGCACCTCTGTGATGGTGATCATCTCCATTCCCACCCTTTTAATATTTAAACGAAGCCTTTGCAGTTCCAGAACCTGGTCAAACGGCCTCCAAACTTTATCCTGGACCTCCATCTCTCGTCCATCTGCAAGACACAGTTGTACTGTCCCCGGCACTTTGCTTTCAATCGCTCCAGTGATTTCCACGACCTCCTCAGTCGCAGTGACTTTGACGACCTGTTAAATAACAAGACTTCATTTAGGATGTAGGATCACATATCATTAAACAAGAATTTAAGAAACACCTTTTTTAAACTTGTTTGTTGATCTTCATTCATTAAAGCTATTGGAGAGGATTTTTTCAGTAGAAAAATTTCAATAGAAAATCCCATTGAAAATTACAGCCAATCAAAAACTGAAACGGGACGGACAAGACGCATCATTCACCATTGAAGAGAGGTTCTCCCCGTACAGCGAAAATGGGAGCTCGCAAGAGAAAAAACGTGTTCGAAGTCGCTGAGAAAAAAAGAAAGACTGCTGCAGAGATGAACAAAACACGAGTTGTCTCGGAGATTACTGCTTTGTGAGGTGGCGGGCATTGAAAGCCGATGGGCTACGATTAATTGAAAGGGCTTACCAACTGCAATCATCCAATAAAAGATGACAAGTACATCAACAATAGGCAATAACATCTACAAAATACTCCACAACAAGCAACCTGCTCAACATTAACTTCACTAAAACCGGAAAAACGGTACTCGATAAAACCAAGGCTCATTTAATCACCATGGGCAGTGGTTTAAACTCACAGCGCATAAGAAATCAAACACACACACACATAGACTAAAAGTAAAATCTCATTTAAAATGCACAATACAGCCAAGCACCATTACGCATATCAAATTTCAGGCACAAAAGTCCAACCGCAAATTACTGATATGAGGATTTACAAGGGATCAGGTGACCTACTTAATTAAACTATTTGTGCTCGCATTTTTACGCAGGAAACCTAAAAAAATACTGAATGTCTCAGTGTAATATTAATCCTGTGTGAATAATAATCAAGATGGCTTATAACATGGTCCTACCTTATTACATCAAAACCAAGTCCATCCGCCGAGCTATTAAGCTACCCACACGATCACTCTGGTTGTCTGCAATTTCGCTCTCTAACTCCCTCTCACGGTCTCTTACCACTCTATGTCTGAGATTGAAGTTAGTACTTCCAGAAGGCCTACGATCTTTTTTTTTCTTTCCCACCCACTCAAAACCAAACCATGACAAACATATTGGCCTTCTTCTGGACTC